>JARGXW010000726.1:0-67337 GCA_029204085.1 Mycena sp. CBHHK59/15
GCAGAATCACACGACAATTCCGCAGGGCATGACGTCCTCAGAATCTTTCCATACCGCCGGTAGTAATTATAATATATTATTTTGCATGTTTTGCGGAGATCTCTTGTGTCGTGATTTGAAGGTTGTGTGGGATGTTGTATGGCTCTAAAAACAATTATTTGGATGGCGGAGGGCACACCGTCCTCGTAATTGAGGCATGGCACCCGGAGCACGTGAACAGTGGACTTGAACAAGCAGAATATAGGTACAGCTCAGGCTCTGTGTATTTGTGTGATCTATGATTGAATGAGCTGAGAAACTACCCATTATCATTCTATTGAGTGTCCTGGAGGAGTCCCACGGCTCGGATTTGCTCTTGTACTCCCTGTACAGCACCGCGAGACAACTCGATCACAACGATTCCGGGCACGTGACCGCGCTTGTGATCACATTGGGACGTGTCGCGTCGCCGGACGGGGATGCACAGAGCTGATCTGAGGCGTGTAATCTCTCGAAAACACTTCAAAGTCAGAATATTGACAATTGGTTCACTCGCTGGAGGATAGAGCACACAGATATATAAGGCCTAGACTGTAGGAATATTTCACAGCTTCAAGTCCACTGTTCACGCTCCGGGTGCCATACCTCAATTACGAGGACGATGTGCCCTCCGCCATCCAAATAAGTGTTTTTAGAGCCATACAACATCCCACACAACCTTCAAATCACGACACAAGAGATGATCTCCGCAAAACATGCAAAATAATATATTATAATTACTACCGGCGGTATGGAAAGATTCTGGGTCATGCCCTGCGGAATTGTCGTGTGATTCTGCTCATATAGTTTTCAGAAACGTACGTTGAGAATTGAGGTCAGAACAGCTGTTCTGGCTGAAATGATCAAAAACAGCTCAAAAAGGAAAAAAAAATCGGCCGCGCCCTAAGTTCCGCAAAGAGCTGTAAATGAGGTATTTTTCTTTTAGAAATTGACTGCAGTGCCATTGTCATTTCCATGCGAAAAGAACAATCAAAGATTGCACGCACCGACCACAACACCGGAGAATTGGGGGTGTCTTCGTTCACCGCTACAGTTTCGATGCCAAATTTGGTGGACGCTGTGGCCATGCACACACTTGCGGCTACAGTCTCTGGTTTGTTATAAAATTACTCCTTCTCTGGTTCTACTACCAGTAATCTGTTGTATCACAATGCACCCATTCTCTCTATACCATACAATCCCTTCAATTGGTCCATGTATTCAAGATTACTCTCCTCCTGGACATATGTTCAATTGCACAGATATACTTTCAAGCTTGGGCCCTGGGTTTTCTTCATGTTCTGGCACATCTCTTGGTCTCTCTGTCAACAGTTTTTCTCATGTTTTTGGCACACCAAAATGAATGCAATTGGTGCTGCCTGCTGCTATCCATCAAATGCCAGTGCTTTATGTCTATCATCAAACCGCTATTCTCTGTCCTTGCCACTCGCTTTTTCACTTCCCTAGCTTTAGTTTCCAGCTCAACATCTTCCCATGACAATGCATGGACTTCCAATGCAATTGAACCAAATTAGTGCCTGCCCAAATCCTCTGTGTATTCTCATTATTGTAGCAAGCTTTCCAAAACTCAACCACCATAATAGGTAAGCTCCCGTAGGACCTTGTACACCCTAGCTATATATCTGCTTCCTCAATATGATATTTTCAACATTTTCAACACAAATTTATAACAGTTCGGACTGATATTGAAATGGAGTGCATCACGAACTTATAGCGACACCAATCAAACACTTATTGGAAAAGATGTTCTTCTCTCAGCCTCATCTGCCAGAGCGAAGCCAAGGCACATCTTGTAACTAACAAAGCTTGTATAGCGGTCATGGGAAAGTAGAGCCGCACTCTCCGGGTTCTGACATTTGATGGGGCAGTTAAATCAGATAAAAAATAGAGGATTTCCACAGAGTGTCCTAGAGCCTGTCCCAGTTCTCTGTCTCTCCTGGATGGACTCAAAAGAGAAACGAGTAAGGTCAAGCACCGCCACCTTCCCACGATCCTTGATCTGGCCAAGAATACTTGTGGTTACCCCTTGGTTCCAACGCTCGATTTTATAAACTCTAACGCGTTTAAGCTCAATGAATACGGGAACAAAATATTATGATTCAAATGTACGGGTTAGAACGTAGGTGAAGTCGTGCATAAAGTCCAAAAGTTACTGTCCTGGAGTAAGTAGATAAATCAGCGAAGGAGGGTCTTGCGATTGGGCGACTGACCATGACAATGAAGGCCAAAAGCTCACGCCGTGCTGGCCGCCGCGGATTCTGAAACGATGGTCGTCGCACCAAAGGTCGACGAGGCGACCACTGTGCTGGTGGCCCCACCGGCCGGGAATCCGGTAGCAGTGGCGTTGGCAGTGGGGAGGAAGACGAGGCAAGTGGTGAACACAGCGACGTCCCCGCCGGGGAATGAGGAGCTGGTCGCCTATCCGCCATGGGGCATGTGAGCGACGGAACTACTTTACGACTGGAGGCGGCCACTTACGATTGCGATGCTGGTACTAGTCGACTCCTGGTGCTAGCAGTCAGTAGGTGATCCGGATGGGCTCTGAGAAACTTACAGAATCCAAGACGGTGGAGGACGTGATTGCCTGTCTTTTAACGTCGGCTTCGACCGATGCGGTGGGCTGAAGAGACACATGAATTGAAATTCCATGTCGAGAGATGAGTGGGAGAAATACCGTGACGAAGGTAGAGGTGGACCCTTCTACCACACTCTGTGCGTTGTCAATATCGCAATGTCGCAAGTGAGAGTCGCACTTACTGTGGTGGGGAGGCTAGTCGCCGTAGAGCTGGCTGCGTCGCTGAAGGTCACCGTGAGGCAGGTCGTGTAGATACCGGTGACGACGAAGCCGCCAATTCCATTGGAAGGGGTGGACGTTGGGGGAGAATCGAGCTTGACATTGTCACGATCGTGGGGGAAGACGTTGCCACGACCGTGGGGGAAGCTGAGCCGCTACTAGTGCGAGCGGTGGAGTGTACCTTGGTGGAGAGGCAGATGCGGACTGTTAAGGTTGAGATGTCAGCGTCCACCGACGAGGGAAAATATCAATGTGGGGAATACACACAGTGATAGCACCGGCATTGGCGAACGAGAGCGAAGCAAGCGTGCATGCGACGGCGACGATGTTTTGGAAGGACTTCATGTTCGGCGTATGTATGTAAATGGAGAGGAGAACAAGTGGAATGGGAAATAGAATGTAGAATCGTGCACCTTTTAATATGTCGTTGACGACACTATCTGCACATTCGAAGCGCTCGGGAGAAACTGGCCGCGTCTATTCCAGCTCATCCCAGCTCATCCCTTGGGGTTCAATGCGCAGCAGTCGCGTTGGCCGCAACGGCATATTCGCCGTTCGATGCTGCGGAATTGTATGGCGGCTCAAAATCTTGACGGGGATATGACATTCAGCGGCATAGCATACCCGCAAATCGCTGGACACCACTTCTGAGCCACGTAAGACACAGTAAGTAAGACGCCAAGAAGGACAGCTGCGGAGCAGGTTTCCGGTCAGAGTTTGCCGCAATATGAACAATCGACTGACGAAGTAACACCCTAAGTTGAAGTCGTCTGTCCGCTAAAGCAAAAGCTCCGACATTCACTTTTGAGCCCATCGGAGTCAACTCGGAGGAGGATGCGGCAGAATCTGACTTGAGCATCAAGATCTGGATTAGAGTGTACAAAGACAGCAGAAAGTACAGCGAGTCCAAGCGGGGTGCGGCGACCTTCCATTGTACACGGACTACCGGGCTACACATGAACCGGGCCATCCAGCAAAAAAAGTATAATCTGAAGGCGCCTCAGCGTAGGAAAGCCGAAGCTTGAGGGAAAGGATCTCAAGTTTCAAATATAACTGATTGTTAGTACGTGGCCAAATCGAGTGACACAAACCAATGTAGCCTAACGGCTGGCCAAAGGGCATATCATACTATCAGGCGACCAGTCGACGAGTCGGAAGTCGCGAAGAAAGTCAACGTACTGGTCTACGAGCTCGCGTCCATCGAATACGCGGAGAGAGGGATCCATCTGAACCTGTGCTGAAAGTAACGAGCTCGATAGCCAGTTGAAAGCAACTCGACAAATCCAAATGGAGAGCTTTGGATCCGCAGGGATCAATCTACGTAGAGACTTGCGTAGACTCTGGGTAGAATTGATGACAACAAAAAGCCGTAAGCTGATGAAAGACTCGGGTAGACTTGGGGTAGACTGGAATCCGGAACCACCCGATAGCTAAACAGAGGCACACAAGACGAGACGCATCCGCCCTGGCCTCACCGTGTCCCGTTAAGTTGGAGCTTTCTGTAATCAGAAGTCATCCATTATCCATAAATGTGAATTGCTCTACAGTAACCGACTGAAATTGAGCTTGTGGAACATCATTATAGTCCAAAATAATGTAAGTACTACACTTTCTAAGAAGAGCTCCGCTTTGATCATAGTTCAACTTTCCCAGGGTTTTATTTTATATTTCCCTGGACTTTCGAAAGTAGCAAAAATTAGTTTGTTAGTCTCAGCATACTCAGTGTTGTCAGGGTCAGTCAAAAAACGTCAATGAAAGTCAATGACATTGACCTGGGTCATTGACGGGTCACATCGATAAGTTCCCACGGCCCCCACTGAAGGAAGTGGCAGTGCTTTCAACTGACGCTCGGGCATTGCCGGAGACTGTTGACGGGTCAGTCAAAAACATTGACATTGACTTGCCATTGACTGACCCGGTCAGACCAGGTCAATGACAACACTGAGCATACTGAGACCTGTAGTTGTCTCCTGCCACTAACACTCCATGTTGTGTATACCATCTAGATGGATTGACTTTGACTTTGAGTCGAAAGAGCATCAGTGACATGATTATGTATGACACATAACTTGGGGTAGAGGGCCGTGGCTGCACCCGGCAGGATCTCGTACTTATCTTTTTTCCCATCATGCCGATTACGCCGCTTGGTAAGCTGATCATCCCAAATCCACCCGGACATACTATGGGTAACATCGGGATTGAAAGTGGACTAGAGTTTGAAAATAGCCTTCGCTTGGACTCAGTTCTCAACGGATTGCCTCCGGATCATCCGGAAATGAAACCGACACCTATTCTACATAGGACTAACCAAAAAAAATGAGGAACATCTGTAGAGAAACAATCGAGCTGGAGATTCCGAATCCATCAGTCAGTGATTTTGACGCCGTTTTGAGACAAAATCTTACATTGTGCGAGTTCCTCTTGTTTGATCACTCTCGGTACTTGCTAGCACATTATTTGCGTCAATTGAAATAACTCACAAAAAAACCGGATGTGAAACGAGGCCGGGAACATATAAGAAACAGTGCTTGAATATAATTGTCACAAAGTGTCACGTCTTAGTTTGAAAGTCCGACTTGCCGATTCTTCGGTTATGGCAGGGCGTGCCGCTTGATATACACGTGTTAAAGAAAAACGTGATTCGCCGAAACGTACGGCAGATGGCGGAGTTTCAATTGTCACGCTCGAATCGGTCTTACAATTCAAACACTATTTCTTATGTGTTCCCAGCCTCGTTTCACATCCGGTTTTTTTGTGAGTGATTTCAATTGACGCAAATAATGTGCTAGCAAGTACCGAGAGTGATCGAACAAGAGGAACTCGCACAATGTAAGATTTTGTCTCAAAACGGCGTCAAAATCACTGACTGATGGATTCGGAATCTCCAGCTCAATTGTTTCTCTACAGATGTTCCTCATTGTTTTTGGGTAGTCCTATGTAAAATAAGTGTCGGTTTCATTTCCGGATGATCCGGAGGCAATCCGTTGAGAACTGAGTCCAAGCGAAGGCTATTTTCAAACTCTAGTCCACTTTCAATCCCAATGTTACCCGGCCAAGAGGTGCGTGATCTCTGGATCTCGGACATTGATCTGGCCACGCGAGCGCCACTCGGTGATTTCCGAACAGCCTTTCGGCGAAGGTTCGGCACACTTACTTCAGCGTCGGTCAAGATGTGAGTCCACCCAGTCCAGTTGTCGTGCGACATTGCATTCTTCATTCAATGCTATACCCCATACTATGGGTAACATTGGGATTGAATTTGGACTAGAGTTTGAACATCGCCCTCGCTTGGGCTCAGTTCTCAACGGATTGCCTCCGGATCTTCCGGGAATGAAACCGACACTTATTTTACATTAGAGTACGTAAAAAAAGTGAGGAAGATCGGTAGAGAAACAATTGAGCTGCAGATTCCGAGTCCATCACCAAGTGATTTGGATGCCATTTTGGGACAAAATCTCATATTGTGTGAGTTTCTCTAGTCCGATAGCTCTCGTTACTTGCGAGCATATTCTCTGCACCAATTAAATGTATCACAAAAAAACCGGGTTTGAAACGAGGTCGGGAACAGATAAGAAACAGTGCTTGAATATAGGTGTCACAGTATGTCACATCTTAGTTTGCCAGTCCAAAACACCGTTTCCCATCTGTTCCCGACCTCGTTTCAAATCTGGTTTTTTTGTGATACATTTCAATTGGTGCAGAGAATATGCTCGCAAGTACCGAGAGCGATTGGAATAGAGAAACCCACACAATATGAGATTTTGTCCCAAAATGGCATCCAAATCACTTAGTGATGGACTCGGAATCTGCAGCTCAATTGTTTCTCTACCGATCTTCCTCATTTTTTTTCAGAGTATAATGTAAAATAAGTGTCGGTTTCATTCCCGAAAGATCCGGAGGCACCCCGTTGAGAATTGAGCCCAAGCGAGGGCGATGTTCAAACTCTAGTCCAAATTCAATCCCAATGTTACCCATAGTATTTACTATTGAATTATGTACCTATGATCCAAAAACATTGTAGTCATCAAATGAGTTGGACTCCAAAGATATTGCACCATTTGTTCCAAAGTACTGCGCGGATTCCTTGGACAACATCCCCTATCTACAACGAAGGGTTTTGATTCTCAAGATAAGTATTAGGTGGGAATGGAAGAGACGGAGTTAGCAGAAGTGGATGAGAAGACCAAGAAGTATTGACTAGTGATGCTCTTGGCTTGGCTTCAAGCCAAGAAGCCAAGAAGCCAAAGCCGTAGCTTGACAAGCCAAGCCAAGCCAAATTGTTTGGCTTCAGGCGGGCTTTGGCTTTGGCATGAGGTCTCGGAAGCCAAAGCCACGGCTTCAAGCCTCGGCTTCAGGAGGCTAAAAAACACCAATTTAGGAGCGTCATTTTGGGTGAATACACTTCCATTTGAAGTCAAACATTGAACTGGGGTTGAACTGAGGTTGAACGTTGCCCAGATTTGGTCTTGGCCGCGATTATGTTCGCTTGGATGTTGCCTTTGATCCCCATTATTTTGATGGCGCCCAACGGCTTTCTAATCCCGGGCCCATTAAGGATACAAAATGGCTTGGGACACCCCGGGCAGCATAAAACTCCCTCATAGAACATTTCCCGCCGAGTTCCTGAGGTAAATTCTGTGTCAGGGAAAATAGAGAGCAAGCCAGGCTTGAGCCAAAGCCAAGCCAAGCCAAGCCCTCCCATTGGCTTTGGCTTTGGCTTCAGGAATGTGAAGCCAAAGCCAGACGAAACCAAGCCAAAGCCGGGGCTTCCAAGCCAAGCCAAGCCAAAATATCACTAGTATTGACATGATTGCTAGATGTGTACCAAGAAGTATTCTCGTTCCTATTTGACAGTGGACCATGCACAGTATGGACAGATTTAGTGGCTTTCCATCTTGTGTGCAGGATTTACGCGTCGAGAACGCGAAAATGGGGGAGGCAGTCAGACGTGATGGCGAAGGGTGTGCCCGTCGCGATGGTTGGCAGTGTTGATGTACTGACGGCCGCAACAATGCCGCTGAGTCAGACCTGCCTTATTTGGGGGGTAGGTCGGTCGTGGGAACATATCCACGATCCAGAGATCACGCACCTCTTGTACATGGCAAACCCGGAAGTCATCGGAATCCAACGACAAACCGTTGGAATCCAATGTAAATTGATTGCCGAAAATATTGTTGTTTTTAAATCAAGCCCACTTCTTGCATTCAAAAAATATGAAATAGAGTGTATTTGCACTGCCCATTTTCTTTTCGCCATCACTCGTCATTTTTAACCTACCCAAATGATTGATGTGATTTCGATGAGGCCCAGGCATACCAGGCCGTGTATTTACTTCGGCAGGTCCAGGGTAATATTGAAAATTTGCTGGGGGACTTGGAAGGAGGTATATACTAGACTTATTAATGTTTGTACCCTCTGAATGAGCAGCATGGGACGGTTACACCAGGGAAAAGAGACAGAAGTAAATAAAAACAGCACAGCCCTAGGCCACACAGCCACTAAAGGGGTAAGGAAAAAGTGAACAAAGTAAAGGGACAGCCACTAAAGAAGTCAGACACAGCCACTAAGGAGACTATCTTAAAAAATCGGAGACAAGTAAAATAGGGAGACTTTTAGCCCCACAGAGGAATGAAAGGAACGAGTATTATGTAAACACTTGGGGGTAGAGGGCCATGGCTGCGCCCGGCAGGATCTCGTACTTCTCTTTTTTCCCATCATGCCGATTATGCCGCTTAGTAAGCTGAGTGATACATGACAAACCAGGAAGACCCAAATGATTGATGTGATTTCGATGAGGCCAGGCAGACCAGGCCGTGTATTTACTTCGGCAGGTCCAGGGCAATATCAAAAATTTGCTGGGGACTTGGAAGGAGCTATATACTAGACTTATTAATGTTCATACCCTCTGAATAAACCTACGGGCAGGCATGGGACGCGACGATCTTAGCCGAGTCACACCTGCCATATTCGGTTACACCAAGGAAAAGAGACAGAAGTAAATAAAAACAGCACAGCCCTAGGCCACACAGCCACTAAAGGGGTAAGGAAAAAGTGAGCGAAGTATAGGGACAGCCACTAAAGAAGTCAGACACAGCCACTAAGGAGACTATCTTAAAAAATCGGAGACAAGTAAAATAGGGAGACTTTTAGCCCCACAGAGGAATGAAAGGAACGAGTATTATGTAAACACTTGGGGGTAGAGGGCCATGGCTGCGCCCGGCAGGATCTCGTACTTCTCTTTTTTCCCATCATGCCGATTATGCCGCTTAGTAAGCTGAGTGATACACGACAAACCAGGAAGACCCAAATGATTGATGTGATTTCGATGAGGCCAGGCAGACCAGGCCGTGTATTTACTTTGGCAGGTCCAGGGCAATATTGAAAATTTGCTGGGGGACTTGGAAGGAGGTATATTACTAGACTTATTATAACCCTCTGAATGAGCGACATGGGACGGTTACACCAGGGAAAAGAGACAGAAGTAAATAAAAACAGCACAGCCCTAGGCCACACAGCCACTAAAGGGGTAAGGAAAAAGTGAACAAAGTAAAGGGACAGCCACTAAAGAAGTCAGACACAGCCACTAAGGAGACTATCTTAAAAAATCGGAGACAAGGAAAATAGGGAGACTTTTAGCCCCTCGGAGGAATGAAAGGAACGAGTATTATGTAAACATAAGTACTCGTAATAAGTACTCGTAACATGTTACCGAACACGGGGAACTCGCGTAGTCTCCAGAGGCTTTGATCGGCTGCGATTCTACGCGAGTCTCTGGAGACTATTCTCTCCCTGCGGATTCAAACGTCTGGGGCATTGCCACGACTCGGGCAAGACGGGGTAAGACAACAAGTTAAGTCGCCGGATCAACGATGATCGATGATTGATGATCTGGACCTGTGATGGCATCAACTTCTTTGAGTTGTTCTCTCAGCCTTCTCTGCACCAAATTCGCGCACAACTCAAGAGCACAACTAGGAAAGTACTCGAGACAAGCGAAGCTGACGCATATGTGCATAAGCACATCTAAAACCGTATGCTCCGTGTGTTCAAGCTTTAAGATTTTACGTGGAGTTCTGCTGAAGTTGCAACCATTCACTCTCTCCGAGTCTCCCGGAGTCCCGACTTCAGCCTGACAGACTCAGCTGCAACCAGCCGTGCAAGTCACATCGACAAAGCTTCGTAGCATAATCGCCCTCAGACCTGGAGAGCGACCCTTTGTCCCTCAGCTTGAATGTCACCGTATTTCCTTTGAGGCTTTGGCTTCGACGCGGATGATGGGACAAAGCTGCTTGTGCAGATGTAACCGCCTGGCCCTTTATCTTGAGTGGCCCATTCGCTTAGGACAGGATAAAAAGCCGCTATTCACCTACTTGACTTTCAGACTCCATTCTGTAACACCAACGCGGAGAATCCGAGATTCTCAGGCTATTTAATCACCTCGCTCCACTTCCACCACTGTTTCGATGGAAAATAATGACCACGATCTCACGGACACTTCAGAATTCCGTAGTATATCTTACAGCCCTCACACGTCAGGCGCACGAATGCACACCCTCCAGCCCCTCGCTGTGGCGTCCTTCCCCACCGCCAGTCCAAAGCGGCGCGGCGCATCGACGGCCTCCATCCCGGGCTCAAAGCTGCGCACCATGTTCAAAAAATTCAAGTTGCGCAGTCGGCGCGTCTCTTTCTCCGACATCCGTCGCACAGCAGCCACCCCGCACTCTTCGCCCCCACGCCGCGTCTACGTGACTATGGGCAGGGCCGCGGGCCGCACGAGCCTCTCCATCCGCGACGTCGCTTTCTTCATCCCGGATGACGACAGCAGCCCCTCGGCGCCCCCGCCGACCCCGCAGGACCCATTCCGTACACCACCGCAGACTCCTGTGCCCACGCGCGACACGCTGGTGGCGATCAAGAACACCCCGGAGAGCCCGCCGGAAAGCATGCGTCTCGAGAACGAGCAGAAGCGCTTGATGAGTCGGATGAAGACGTTGCAGCTTTTGGGCGTGGAGGCGTCACGTGCGGTGAAGGAGAAATGGATCGCGGAGGGCGGGAAGTGATGTGTACGATTGGAACGGTGCAAGGGGTACCGATGCGGAAAAGCAGACCTTTTGCCTCTGCAATCGCTCGCGCGCGCCGGTGCAAGATACTTAAATTTACGCTATACTGTATGGATGATCTTCAAGTTTTGTTGTTTTGGCGCCGGACGGTGATCATGACTGAAGGCTGCATATAGCTCAGAAGTACATCGATACCAGGGAGTCAAACTGATTTTCACCGAAATCAATTGGAAAGAGGACACAGCTCCTTTCGAAGGGATTCGGGATGGTTGCCAGTCAGACAGCGTTTTCGACGTAAGTATGGAGTTGATAGAAGAGGGCAAAATGGGTGATGGCAAACACGACCACATCGTACCTCGTGTCTCCATTCCTCCAACACAAGAGTCAAGGCCGTCAAACTGGTGCACAAGCTAGGGCAGGCTGACCTCAATATTCCGTCAATTCGGTAGAATCAGTGGCTAGGGCCCGCTTGTACTTCAAGTTATTGTCTCACAAGTGCTCCTTTCCCCAAGCCGGAACAATCAATGAGAGTCTCAAAGTTACTTATCGTGATTCGTGATGGCAGTCTAACTGTCCAAGCGTGTTGTGTGGCAGCAACCAACCGACTCTGCGGTCTAGGGAGGCTCCTTTTGAAGGGTTTCGAAGAGGTCCCCATGTATCTACCCTATTACGCTTCATCTTCACTCGGAAAGTCGCGAATACGGCAGCGCGGTGCGCCTATCGCGACGCCACGTCTGAGGTTTCAAAGGGACGTCTGCGCCTGACGGATAGTTTCGAATGTAGACTTCCTCGAAGCAGAGTCTCCCGAGCCGGTTTCCACATCCTTTGTCGGCTGTTCGGCGTATTATTTTCGCGCGAGGTACAATTCGGGTCTGACGGCGCATGCTTTTACACGGGTCTAGGTGAGTAAGTGCAGCCACTAGAGTTTTGTTTCATCCGAAATTCACAGAACCTGATGGATGTCATGTTTGGGCCGACTGGGTGGCGAACGTAGAAGATCTCGATTTTGTAAGTACTTCAGTCCCTTTCGTTGTAGCCTTCTTAAAATCTTGGCTATCATATCAGATATACTATTAGTAGAGTTACCCCGCGCAATAAATTCCCGCTTCATTCATCTTTGGACCTGTTCGCGCAACGCAATTGCTCCGTCACTGTCTTCCGATACTGTTCGTCCGAAAGCTATGGCATTGGCATGAAAAATTCTGTAATAACAACTGATCAGTGACTGGTAATCTCGGGTGCCACAGCGCAAAGAAGCCATTTCCAACCAGGTACTCGCTTTCCGAAATATATCCGATCCAGTGTTACCTTATACGGAAACTCATTGTGGGTCCAAACCATCAAACAATTCTCGCTTCCCTGTTTCGCTGGACAATGAGAGACCATTTCCGGTGGCACGTGCAACTTTGTACGTTGTCGCCAACCACTTGAACCAATAGTAGTGTTGCAAAAGTAAGCTACACAGTCCCCCGTGCCTCTGCGATTATTGTTGACACACCTCTCTTGTTCTTTTCTATTCTTCTTTTCTATTGTTCTTTTCTAGAACGGATCCTTGTGTTTGACCACGGACCCACTTTTCTGTGGCAACCACTGCGGAGAAAGTATAATGATCCCTGCGCATCCACCCATCTACCTGATTCCATCGTTCTCTGAAATTAGCATGCAACAGGTGAGCCCCATGCTTTCCCCGCGGGCCCCGATGTGCTCAATGCCCCTTCATTAAATTAGGTTTGCGCCATAACACGAACTCCTCCCGAGGGTGGCATCCCCCGTAGTCCATTCAATCGCCTTCCCGTCGAAATTAAGTCAATCATCTTTACTTTCTGCCGTGATTTGGATCCCCCGATGATCACCCCAGGCCCGCACACACTCGGCGCCACTCTGTCCACTGTTTGCTTTGATTGGCGACGGGTAGCATTGACCACTTCGGCACTGTGGAGGGGAATACGCCTCGACTTTAGGATTGGCAGCTATGAGGAGCACCAATGCATGATGGCAATGGCTCGACGATGGGTGAAACGATGCTGGAAGGTGTCGATATCGATATGTCTGCCAAAGGAGTACAAAAGTAAACAATCTGCAACCTATCGCCGTCGCGCTCCCCGTCAACCCCGTCGACTGGTAGCAGATCCCATGTGGGAAGTTATCATACCCTGCAGCGAACGAATCGGTTCGTTGGAGCTCAGCCTATCTGAGGGAGCCTGGCGCGCGTGGTGGAAGGGATTTTCTACTCCTTTCCCGCGGCTGGAATCCGTCATAATCCGGGATATCGAGGACGTATTCGAGGGACACGAGACGAATATTTGCCCCCCTGGACTTCTACTGCCTCCGTCACTCCGCAGATTCAAAGTCATTTCCAGCACGTTGCATCGAAATCTGGACAGTGTGCATCAAGTACTCTTCCCTATTCATGTTTGGGGGATGAATTGGCATGAGCTGACGACGCTGAACCTTTCGGAGGTCTGGGTTAATAAGATGAAGTGGATCGAAACTCTTCGACATTGCTCCAAGGTACTTCGTTCTAGGGCAAGTCCGCCATCCGTGGCTGACCGTTCGTGGCACAGTTAATCGAGTGTGATCTTCGTCTGGAAAGTGACGGTTACATACACGATATTCCAGCACCAGTTACTCTGTACACATTGCGAGTTTTGCGGCTCCGTATCGAACGGAATCACGATCCAGCGGGCATCCACCCCTACGCCTTCTTCGCATCGCTCAATCTGCCTGCGTTGGTCGAGTTCAATCTCAGGGATCATGACGGGATTGCATGGCAGTCTGCCACCATGGTCTCCTTCTTTTCCCGGTTTGCATCGCGCCTCGAGGCTCTTTCGCTTTCACGAACCAGCGCATCCGCAGAAGAACTTATACGACTTCTCCACCCAGCAATTTCTCTGCGCGCATTTGCGCTCCTCGAACCACAGAGCGCCATGGATGCTTTGTGGCCAGAACTCAACAACGCGCATTTGCTTCCGTCTCTGGAACACATCTGGTTTTCTCAGACAAATGTCGGACGTTCGGGCGTCTTGGGCTCTTTGCGCGACATGCCAATTACAGACCCCGAAACGAGAAAAACAAATCCATATCACGCTGAAGCACTGATGAAATGCCAGACTCAGGGACTGTTTTGGGGACCCTCCACGTTTGATGCGCACGAAAGTCGTGAGTTTGGCAGGAGGAGGCATGGTCGCTTCCAACATGAGCCGTTTGAGGATACCGTTAAGAAATATGTCAAAGGAATTGACATCGGCGGCCATCCGTACCAAGTTGTTGGAAACGACTTCATGAGCCGACCACTACGGCTCGATTCGTTCTTTTAGGACGTAGTCGGGGGAAAGTGTGCCCAGGTCGTTGTAGATCCACATTCCATTTCCTGAAGAGACTTTTCTATGACTCAAATTTGTACTACATACCACCATGTATATATTGTCTTACGACCACATGTATATCTAGTTCATCTGAAAAACCTAAATAGCTGACCAGTAATATAAAGTACTGTCCAGAACTCCATAATGCTTTAAATTAAATGCTATATAGTAGCTACATCGATTCTTTGGATGTTCTGTATAATCTTTTTTGGCACTTACAGGAATCGCCCCGATGCCGTGTTTTCTCTCCCTTTTGGCTATACTTATCGGGATTCAGTCGAATAAACTGAGGCGTATGTATAAACCCACGGAGGCTGGCAATGAGGGACCAAACCGACACCGCACGTGCAGACGCGCACGTGTTATGCACGCGTTGTTTATAAATTGCCAACGGCGTCCGGGTCAAACGACTGCATCCTTTTTTCTCCGAGCCTGCACATCCATAATATGGATGTGCAGTCCATATGTTGTGAACGCGTCCGTGGCTGTACACCGACACGTGACAATCCGGCAACTTCCGGAATGTTCCAGGAAGGTCGGAGGAGAATTATCCTCGACGCCTTACTCACTCGCTCACTAAGCAGCTGAGTAAGTACATGGACAAGTAGTTAGTAGAAGGTACTAAATAGATTGCTCTGTAGTATATATATGAGGGCTCTTGAGGTCCAAAAATTAATTCATTCCCTTTCATCTTACCCACTCTCAAACGGTCTAGAGTCTTGCAGTTCACCACTGCGCCACTTATATACCCTCATTTTCACAATAGGTTATGGGCCCCGGCCTTAACTGAACTAATACAGAGACTCATACCGTACTTATTCACCTCGCCAAACTACGACACGTACCATGTCTGACATCACCACCACACCATCATCCTTATTCCGAATCGAGCTACTCCAGGAGCAAAATTGGGTTCCGTGGAAGCGTCGCGTAACCGCGATCCTGCGAGAACGTGCCCTGTTGAAATACGCCGAAGGAAAGGAACCGAAACCGGTCCCGGCGAACATTGATGCGCCGACAGCAGAAGAGGCCGAGAAAATCCTAAAGTGGGAAGAAGCAGATGGACGAGCGCAGACACAAATAGAGCTCACCTTGAGTGACTCGCAGATGATACACATCGCGGGTGCCAAGACAGCTGCCGAAATGTGGAAGCAGCTAAAGTTAGTAAAAGAAGCTAGAGGGAAACTCGGGATATTATCTCACCGCCGTCGTCTTTACCGCACTGTAGCCGACGAATCAACCGACATCGTTGAGCACACCACTGATATGCGCCGTATCCAAGAGGAATTAGGCATGCTCGGAAGCCTTGTCACCGACGAAGACTTCTTGATGCTGTTAATTTCATCATTACCAGAATCTTGGGACCAATTTACCTCAGCATACCTTGGCGCAACCGGAAACAACCCCACCGTCACGTCGCACGAGTTTATCGCCATTATACTGGAAGAAAACCGTCGACGGATTGAGAAAAGCGGTGGAGGAGAATCTGCCATGTATGGGCACAGCAGCAGAAAGACAGGCAGCGGGAGCAGAGGAAACTCCACATCGGGGAAAAGCTCCGATGATGTAGAGTGCTGGAATTGCCACAAGAGAGGCCACACCTCGGCCCAATGTTGGTCGAAGGGAGGAGGCCAGGAGGGGAAAGGTCCGGGCAGGAACAACAAAAGTCAGAAACGAAAGGAAAGAACAAATCAGGCCAAGGAATCAGTAAATGTGAAGAACGACGTGACAGAGGCAGCTTACCTTGCAGAGTCTAAACCCCAGTTTGACTCGCATTTCTCCCGTTACAGTTGGTTGTCTGATTCCGGAACAACTTTGCACATATCAAACCGCCGAGAAACCTTCCTAGACTTTAAACCGCTCGATGCTACCTCAATTGCGGGGATCGGGAACTCGTCAGTTCAAGCCCTAGGGCGTGGTACAGTCCTATTAGACTGCGAAGTCAATGGAGAAATTATCACTCACTGGCTGAAAGACACCCTATACACCCCGAATGCTGTCAACAACTTGATTTCAATCAGCAGACTTGATGACGCTGGGATGGAGGCTTCATTCAAGAATGGAAAGGTCAAATTCCTTCGCAACGATGGGAAAATACTTGCGGAAGGAAATAAAACCCGACGTCTATACTTAGCTGGCGAACGCCTCCCCCACAATGACATTTCCTTAAAAGGCATATCTAATCTTATCGTGTCACGTGTGGGGTCCCTGGCGGCTCTAAACCCATTACAAACAAGCTTGTGTTGTCTCCGGTATGGCGTAGTGGTTATGCCCTTGTATTGTTCTGCTCACGTAAGCGGTTGTTTACGTGCTCTGGGTTCAAGCCCACGTCAAAACACTTTCATTTTGCGTCTTTTTTTAATTTTCTTCAAGCCCCACGCAGTGGGCCTCCGCGGCGAGCGGACGCAGTACGCAGTGGGCCCCGCGGCGAGCGTCAGGGGGTCTGCGGGGGTCCCCCCCGCGCTAGCTAGTCTTGAAAATCTCGGAAAAAGCTTTGAAATTAGGAATATATGTGAAAAAATATTTTTAAAGCTCCACGCAGTGGGCCCCCGCGGCGAGTGGATGCACCACGCAGTGGGCCCAGCGGCGAGCGTTCAGGGGGGTCCGCGGGGGTCTCCCCCGCGCCAGATTTAATTTACAACAGAAATTAAGCTTAAAAATGAATTAAAACCCTTAATAATTTAATTAGGACGTGCCGTCAGGCGAAAAGAGGGGGTCTGGGGGGAACATTGTTTCCCCCAGCAAATAATGCGGTGAAACTAGTGTTAAACGTGCTCTTTCGAGCTGTTGACGACACGTCGCTCAGGCACGTGATGGGAATGTCACGTGTGTGTCATTGTGGGGGAGGCCAAGGGGTGTTTCTATACTTGGTGATCGGCAACCCTGTCAGAAATCGGTGATCTAAAATATGGTATTACCAGATTAGGTAACTCCCCCTATTTTCCAACGATACCTTGCTCAAATGCCCTCTTAACGGAGTCAAAGGCTCTTGAAAAAATCTGGAGTGTTTTTTTAATGATTTAAGATGTATTTTGGTACTATTTCTCTGATATAAATCCAGCCAATCAATGGGTTAGTGTATATTCTTCTTTCAGTCTCTACTAGAATTACAGCTCTCTGTTGCTCATGTTTTATTCAAACTTGTGGTGTAGCAGGTGCTATTCGGTAGTTAGATTAGATCTATCGTTGTCGATTTTATATTCTTTGCCAATGTGGCCGCGCAGAGTGAATTCTATACCCAAAATTGATCGCCTTGGGCATATCAAAGCTGTAAATTAAAATTCTGCAACGATAGTTTTAAAGAGGATGCCCATGCCATTATATTTCTCCATACAAAGTAGACCTCAAAGTGGACAGAGGAGCCAGGACGAGGCTCTACCACTTGATGGGCAAACATCGGAGTTTGAATTTGGCAGAGCGTTGCCGATCACCACTATACTTGATGAAAGCCCATGCACGTGATGCTATCCCGAGCAGTCTAATGTCGCCGAAGACAGCAGCGGAAATACATGGGACGCCTGGCATAAGCGGATGGGACACCTAAGCAAATCAGGGTTAGAACGGCTGAAGAAAGATGGACTAGTTGATGGATTTACCATCAGTAAAGACTTACCACCGCTCAGTCAATGCGAAGCTTGTATACAAGCCAAAATGACCCTACGCCCATTTCCACAGGAAGCAAAAGAACACCGCGAAAAACCCGGAGAATTGACCCATAGTGATATCTGGGGACCAGCTCGTATTGAGTCCCTACAGAAATCAAAGTATAACATCACCTTTACTGATGACGCAACCCGCCGATGCACTCCTGAATTTATGACAGTCAAATCAGAAGCACCGCGAAAAATCAAGGAGTACATCACCTTCATTGAAAATCAGCTCAAAGTCACGCCGAAAGTGCTTCGGGTAGACAATGCAAAAGAACTGACAAGCGGGGAGCTCAGAAGGTGGTTGAAACAGAAGGGAATTGACTTACAAACTCCGGCACCATATGCCCACTCATCAAACGGGGTAGCCGAAAGATTTAACCGCACCCTAGTTGAATTGGCGCGTGCTATGCTCATAGGCAAAAAATTGCCATCATTCCTATGGGAATCAGCAATTCAGTATGCAGCATATATCAGAAATCGGGCACCTACGCGAGCACTTGACGGAAAAACCCCGGAAGAAGCTTGGACAGGAATTAAGCCCAACATATCACATCTACGAGAGTTCGGATGTGAAGTCTGGGTAAAAAGAGAAGGGAAAAACTTGTCAAAACTCGGCGGCGACTCAAGCAAAGCAGAGAAACATATCTTTGTTGGTTTCTCACCTGATCCCGTGGTCATCCAATATTACGACGCGCGCTTACGCAGCATCCGGGAATCACGGAACTATGAGTTCGTCGAGTGGAAGGAAAGTCCGCGAGTTGAAACCGAAATCCAAGTACGCAGCAATGACAATGCACGGCTTGAGGGGGAGACGGATGAAGACAACAATCTGCCATTGCCAAAAGGAGCTGAAGACATGAATCAGTCAGACGAAATGACGCCGACACACTCAGCACACACACCTTTGGCGCCGACAGCCCCCACAAAACCATCTCGGATACCCAAACCAGTACAAGAACCTGTCCGACGATCTACCCGAAATGTCCAAGACCATGATTATCGAAAGCTTAATAATCCAGATGTCCGAAATACCGCACCTTCGCGTATCCCCATCCGAAGACCATCCATGATCGGTAACCCCGAAAACCAACTAGAATCAGCAAATATAGCTGTTATCCAAAGTTATCTTGCTGGTGAGGGAGAACATATGAACCGCGATGATTTTCCTCGGAGCTTTGCGGAAGCTCAGGCATCACCCGAATGGCCTGAATGGAAAAAAGCAATGGATGAAGAGATGGACATGATACAGCAAATGGGAACTTACAAGCTCGAAGAACTACCAAAGGATCGTGAACCTGTTGGATGCCGATGGACGTACCTGAAAAAATACGATGAGAACGGAAATATCTCACGGTATAAGGCACGCCTCGTGGCCCAAGGTTACTCACAGATTCCGGGCATAGATTTCACCGAAACATTTGCCCCCGTTGTTCGGTTAGAGTCCGTACGAGCAGCTCTAGGAATAGCAGCCATTAAAAACCTCGAAATCGGTCAGATGGACATCAAAGGTGCTTACCTCAATGGAGAACTGGAGGAGGAAATATACATGCGTCAACCTCCAGGTTACGACAACAAATCAGGCCGTGTTTGCAGACTGTACAAAACTCTGTATGGGTTAAAACAGTCAGGACGCGAGTGGAACCGAGAATTTGATAGGAAACTTACCTCCATTGGATTCTCGAAGCTAGAGGTTGACCACTGTGTCTATAAGCGCACAGAAGACAGCAGAACAGTATATCTGACTGTATGGGTCGATGACCTACTCATTTTTGCAGAGACAGTGGAGGATCTAGAAGAGGCGAAAAAGGAATTAGCAGGGTTATTCGATGTGAAAGACATAGGAGAGCCGAAGAAAATAATTGGGATAGAGATCGAAAGAGACCGTGGAAACGGGTCTATCTCACTCTCCCAAGGCCAGTATATTGACGGAATACTCACCCGATTCGGTTTCCACCATGTATCACCCGTTACCACACCTCTCGACCCCAATGTCATCTTACGTAAACGTTCGACCAGAGAGAACGTCGATACGGCCGTCCGAAGCGGATATCAATCTGCAATTGGCTCATTGATGTACGCGGCGATCGGAACACGGCCAGACATTGCTTACGCGGTGCAGACACTAAGCCAGTTTGCATCAAATCCAGGTCCCAAGCATTGGACAGCTGTAAAACGCGTCTTTAGATATCTCGCAGGGACCAAGAACCTCAAACTTACCTTCTGAGCAAATGAAGAACAAGAAGTTCTCACAGCCGGATATACGGATGCCGATTACGCGGCAAATCCAGATGATCGCAAGTCGATTTCGGGCTATGCATACCTTCTGGGAGGTGGAACGTTCGCGTGGTCATCCAAGAAGCAGTCAACAGTTGCCTTGTCATCCACAGAAGCAGAGTACACCGCTCTGGCCCATGCTACCAGACAAGCCATATGGAACAGAAATCTTCTAGCAGAATTAGGCTACCAGCAAGACAAGCCTACCATACTATTTGAAGATAACCAGTCCACTATTGCAATTGCCAGAGACCCACAGTACCACGCACGATCGAAGCATTTTGACGTGCAGAATCACTTTGTCCGAGAGAAAGTAGAGACTGGAATCATTGACCTCCAGTACTGCCCAACAGACGAGATGGTGGCAGATATATTCACCAAAGCACTTCCAAGACCGAAGCACGAGAAGTTCGTTCGTGAGCTAGGACTGTTGCCGTCTTGAGGGGGAGTGTTGTGAACGCGTCCGTGGCTGTACACCGACACGTGACAATCCGGCAACTTCCGGAATGTTCCAGGAAGGTCGGAGGAGAATTATCCTTGACGCCTTACTCACTCGCTCACTAAGCAGCTGAGTAAGTACATGGACAAGTAGTTAGTAGAAGGTACTAGATAGATTGCTCTGTAGTATATATATGAGGGCTCTTGAGGTCCAAAAATTAATTCATTCCCTTTCATCTTACCCACTCTCAAACGGTCTAGAGTCTTGCAGTTCACCACTGCGCCACTTATATACCCTCATTTTCACAATACCATATGTATGAGGTACGAGTTAGAACCGATGAAGCGCCTGTCAAGAGAGACTAACTCAATCCCTAAACGCGCATAATCTTCCTCTAAACGCCTCTGGAGGCGTTTGAAGGACTACGATTTACGAGGGATCAAGAATGTAAAGGGATTCTCCCACGCTCAAATAAATCCTTAATCCCTCCTTAATTGCGGCCCATAATCCCGGCTTAATCCCCTACTCTGACTGCCCCTGATGAAAACAAATATTTGGACTCTCTCTCAGCAAGCTCTGTTTGCGGAAACCTGACGAAACGAACAACTGAGCCGAAAGAGTGCCATCTTCATGTAGGTGCCTACTACGGGAGTTAAGGGATCATTGTACCAGGCCAACAGGGCCCCTCCGACTCAACAGTTATGCCGATCTTAGAGATCCGGCTGGCACAAGGCTGGCCGATGCTGGGAACATATTCTCTTGTTCTGTCGTCTCGATAACTCAATTATGCTCTCCGACACATCACCCTGACAATCGACCCTCATGGACTCCCTTCGATCGATGATACCGCGCCCACAACGGAATAGCCGTTTACGGACACGCACCCTCAACATGCGATCAGAGTCGTGCTGACAAGCTGTAGGCTCTCCTTGACTTCTCCCACATCCGTTCTCCAGCTCTAACTGCCCGAGGTCCACGTAGCAGAATGCATAACCTTCGCCTCTTGTTTCTTGCTATCCTCGCGTGCCGGATCTCTGCAGTTCCCACAAACCATACCATCGATGATGCTGGTCCTCTTGTCCAGTACCTACCCAGCGCAGCTGGCATATGCATTGGATGTATACTAGGGAACCCTAACTTGGTTCCGAAGGATCTTTTCAACGGGACCATAACAGAGTATCAGAACCTGGATAAGACTAATCTCACCGCGAAGAGGGGGATTGCTATGAATTTCGTTGGTAAGCACATGTCAAGCATCTCGATTCTCGAACATCTGGTTCAATAACTCAGGCACTGCACTTTACATCTTCGTGGCTTCAGGGGGGGACTTCAACCAAAGTTGTGAATTTAACCTGGATGACGATGAAGTAGGAAGTTACTCTGATGAAGGTCGCTTCGGGCCTACACAACACAACCTCCTCATATACGCAAACACTTCTATCCCGGACGGACAGCATTCGCTGTTCATCAAGCTGTCCTATACCGATTTGATTTTTTTCGATTATGTCATCTATACGTGAGTACACCTACATCACGCTTTGCCTCTGATTGAGAACATATATAGCTCGAATGATCCTGATAGCTCAAGTTCTATCTCTACGACGACCGGGCCACCGCCTTCTTCCACATCAAGTCCCTCCTCCCCGAGTGCCTCCCCGAGTGCCTCCCCGAGTGCTTCTTCCTCCCCGAGTGCCTCTTCCTCCCCAACCCTCAAGAAACGATCCCATATCGCCGCGATCGTAGGAGGTGCCATAGGTGGAGCAGCAGGCATCTTGTTATTAATCACCATCTTCTTCTTCCTCTGCGGTGCTCACCGGAGAAAATCCTCCGCGGCTCGCAACGATGAAGAGAAAGCCTCTCCAGCCCACGGCGCCGCACGCCCGGCGCAGCAGCCGCCGGAGGACGCCGCCTCCGCAGCAGCCCCCGACCCTGCTGGCCTCGCAGAAGAGGTGCGCTTGCTCACACAGAAGGTGCAGCGCCTGGAGGAGGAGCGCACGTCGGCGGTGGGGAGCGTCGCGGGCTCCGAGAGGAGCGCCGTCGCACAGCGGTCGCTGTCGACGATGAAGCGCGAGCAGACGCGCGTTGTGCGTGCCCACCAGGGGGGCTACTCGAGAGGGCCCGATTTGCTCGTGCACACGGACAGTGGGCTGCGGCTGGCGGCCAGCCGGGAGGTGGACGAGGTCCCGCCGACGTATGTGGCGGAGTGAGGGATGCGGATTCGATGTAATCTGGTTGCATATGAGGTGTGGTGGGGAAACGAGCTGTACGTCGATGTATGAATGGAGTGAAGGAGAAAACACATCTGAACACGGTCGGAGGAGTGATCAATGGGGATGTAAACGAGTCATAGGAGATCTATGGAGAACGGTACGCCGTAAGAAGCGGATGGATGCGCAGTGAGGACTGCAGTGCAGCATAAATAGTGGCAATGCGCGAATGATACTAGTAGACTGTAGTCTCTCCGAGTCGTAGACAGACGCTTCAACAGATGAAACTCGTACCTCGTTTGTTGAAAGTAGAGTGGTCCTTTTGTTTTTCTTTCCACGCAGCTCACTTCACTTGCACTGGCACGAAGAAGGATATACAAGGCCTGGTAACGCACGGAACGCATCTGCTCAAAATAACGTGGAACCATATGATGAGATACGCAGACAACCCCGTTCGACTCAGGGTCAGGTCATGACACGGGGTTATTGTATCTTTTTGCTTTTTACCTGCTCTCGGAATTCAACCTCCTCCTCAAACAGCGCGTCATATGCATGCTGGAAATCGAAAAGAAAGGCCGGGCGTCTATGACTGAGTTGCCGATTGATGATCTGGGCAGATGGGTTGGATTGTTACGAAGCGAGACTGCCTCGCGAGAAAGAATCGCAGGACGCATCCAATTAACTCGGGACCACCTCCGATAATTAACAAAGTGCGTGTACTAACTACCCACCCACCACCCATTTCATATCATAACGTGCCCCACGCCCCCCCCCTACCTTCCCTGCACTCACCTCGCTCCCGCCCGAGCCCCTCGCGCTCTGCGCCCGCGAGTGCGCGGCGTAGCGCCTGGGGAGGGCGAGCAGGAGCGGGAGCGCCGGCCTCTCCCTCTCGCGTCTTTCGTGGTCTCGTTCACGCGCGAGGGCGAATGGGGGTGGGGGTGTAAAGACGGCGAGTCGGAGACGGCGCGCGTGCACGCCGTTTGTGATTGGGAGGGGGAGGGGGGGGGCGGGAGTACGAGGTGGTGCGGCGGCAGCGGCGAACGAGGGTGTGCGTACGTCTGTGGAGGCGGGGTGGAGCGTGGTGGTGTGGCGGTGGAAGGGTGGAGCGTGGAGTGGGAGGGTGAGTGAGTGGGAGTTGAATGCCAGTGGGTTGTTGCTCAGTGAATGCGGCGGCGATCGCGTATATAGTCATAGTGATGTTCTTGGCTTGGCTTGGCTCTGAAGCCATGGCTTTGGCTTGGCTTGACCTGGCTTTGGCTTGAGATTTCTGAAGCCAAAGCCAAAGCCATGGAGTCTGGCTTGGCTTGGCCTGGGTTTGGCTTAAGCCATGGCTTGAACAGTGATTTTCAAAACTCAAATACTGGTGGTCTATGGTTGCTATATACCATCTATGAGCCGTTTTTTTTTGTGTTAGCCATCCCATTTATTCCATGTTATTTATTTTTCAAACTTAATTGCATGTTGAAACTTCGTGCCACAAGGAGATGCAAGTTGAAATTTCACCAACCCATCATCTGAGCATCTTAAATGGAATATGGCATAAATTGGTGAGCAGGGGACCAATCTGATGGTCACTCACTCAGAAATTGTAAGGGAATATAGCTGAAACAAGGCTTGAATACCATGGGTCCTAAGCCCTGGCTTGCTGGCTTGGCTTTGGCTCCTGATATCTGAAGCCAAAGCCAAAGCCATGGCTTGGCTTGTTGGCTTTTTGGCTTCAAGCCAAGCCAAGCACATCACTATATATTCATCTCTTTGATCAGGGCTGCATCGTGCACGGAGAGTTTTGATTCCAATTTTCAAACATCCAAGATTGAAGGAAATTACACTGGTGGAAGGATAAAGGAGGAATAGAGTGTATTCGGAGCTGCGAAAAAACGGGTTTTTTCCGACTGAGACTCGCTTAGTATTTCCTGAGAAAATCCGCAACGTCATGCGACTCCATCTGAGAACGTTCCACTTTGGGATGTGTTACTCCCCGTACTCCTTCCAGTGCTGGTAGTCACACACCTTTCTCACAGCTCTAACCGACACATTGAAGGAATTGAAGTCGGCGTCGTCCATGGACAGCAGAAACACAGAGAACAGAGGCTGTTTGAGAGCCCAACGCCTTGCTGAAGTGGGCGGAGAGTCACACAGGTGGAACTCAAGAAGGCATCAATTTCCCGAGACTCGCTTGCGATTTTATGAGAAAATCATATTTTACGGCTCCGAATACACTCTAATGTCGTGTTGCCTGGTGACGTGTGACCTTCTGAAAGCATAAAGAACCCCAACTTGGCCCCAACTTGGGTCACAACTTGGTCACATTTTGCGACCGGGAAGGACGGGGGATGGAGCAAATCGGCCAGTTCAAGTTGGGGCACCAAGTTGGGGTCGAAGCACGATCTGACATCCAACTTGGTGCCCCGATCTATTTCGTGCCCCAACTTGACCTCAAGTTGGGGTCGAAATTGGGGCACAAGTTGGGGCTCAGATTTTTAATTATGAAACACCCTATAGGTCCCATCATGAGGCTGGCGGATATGGCCCAAAAATGGCCTCTTATTTCCCTTGTCACGGCTGGCAGAAATTGGCCTGAAAACAACCTCCTCGGCACAAGATGTCCGAAGCATTATGCGAACGAAACTGGGCCAAAATAGTGGTGCTGGATCATAATGCGTGCAAATTTCGAGGAAAACCCGACATACCGAAACACCCAAAATCCAGCTAATCTGATCTGACATTCAAAGGCATAGGCCAGTCTCCTTCCAGGTGATAGAAAATTCGTCCGATACGTATAGTTCAATTTGTTTTGAAGTACGGTCCAAAAAGTAGATGCTGAACCAGCTTGTAAAATCCGCCCGTTGTGGGCAGTACAGAACCGTTGTCTCACGACAATCTCGCGAGTCACTGAGTCGTGAAGAAATGTAGCACGTGATGGAAACACGTGAAAGAGAGTGGATAAAGAATGAAAAACAAACCTGCAGTGACACGCCAAGGGATTTTTTTTTCTTTCAGGTCGAAATATGTGAGATCACGAGATGTTTAATCGCTACTGTATCTGACTAGGAAGCTGGGCACACAAGGAAGCTGGGCACTTGCCAAATATCAGGATCACTAGAATCGGATGGTGAGGATTTGGACTTGTGGGAGGTAGTACGACCCCTGAGGACCACCCATGTCAAATTTTGAGGCCGAATGATGCGTTGTTCAAAAGCTGTGTTTGGTTTGATGGCAGGCCGGATGGTGAGAAGATCATTTCCTTAACGCTGAGCAGCCATCTCACCTGTTTCTCAACCAATCCTTGGCCAATTCACCAGTTCTTTGGCTCGTTCTGATTGCCGAATGTATTGCACTAGTATCCCACATCAAGTGCTTCCAAAAAGTGCTCTTTCCTTGCTCAACCTTCATGAATAAACATTATCTGCCTTCAAGTATCCCACCGCCGCGACGTGTATATCAAACAGCCCTTTGACCCTACGGGTCTAGACCTTCACCTGATTCATTATGATGTATAAAGCTTCAATATCGAACGTATACCGCTATTATATCTGTCTGATACTTCTCTCAACGTTGACCATGCACCAAATCACCCCATTTTCACTAGTAACAATGTCTAAATGCCGGGTTCTCGACAGTTCGACTCAGGAGTGGAACGAAGGGCCCAGATATGTTGATCGACTTATTATGAAGCTCTGCTAAGCTTATTTTGGGCAATTACACCCTCTCACTGTTGTGCTGCAGTCGTTTGATCGGCAGTTTGGATCCTGTTGCATGTGCCTGGCATCGGGAGCACTCAACTGTACCATTTGTCTAGGTCCAACATACCTTTTTACCATCACAAATATTGTAGTTGGATCCCTTGAACATCATAGAGCAGCATAATGGCATTAAATGAGCCGATAACAATGGATTTGCGTGGGTGCCCAGCTTCCCCATAATTGCCCATTCAGGAGTTTCGCCCGAACTAAATTCACTGTGGTTTCAAATCTTCCCCAAATGCGCCCCAAATAGGCTCAACCTGTTCTCAGAATACGCGCCTACCATCTGGGACTTTCGGATATTCACAAAAATCCTGGAGGGAGTTGTGAACAGGTCAAAAGCCCTAAGCTGCCCAGGTTCCCAGCGCCATATAGTACACTAAATATATTATGCTGTCGCGCTTGCGTACTACTATCACCCTCACCGTTCCGGACAAACCTAGATCTCGAACAAACACTTATTACTCCACCATTTCTGGCTCAATTCAGTAGCTCTCTTTGGTGGCATACTCTATAGGATGTCTCCTAAGAGAATAGGATAAAAAACCAGACAGATATTACCTGTCCTTGGCCCATTGGCCATTAATAACTTGAATCTGCCCAGTACTGTGATTTTGACTGATTTTCGATGTTTTCAGCACAATTGCTGTGGCTGGGACTTGATTCAAGTTGAACAAAGCCTCTGAAATAATGAAAATACATTTTTGGTACATATTAGTAGTCTACGTCGAAGGTAGGTGGCCTGACGACGCAGTAATAGATTGTGAAGTGTTCAGATGTCATGGATTTATGATTCAAAATATTTGCATGATATGCCGTGCACCTCTCAGGAACTTTTCAGACTACTGGTCGTTGTAGGATGCCAACAAGATGTGGTTGATCCCCCATGTAAAATTTCAGGGTGTCACTGTAAGAGATGAGCTCAAGACAGGCCAGCAATCAGAAATTTCGATTTTACCTTGTCCTCGAACAACCGGGCACAACAAAGAAAACATCGCTGTTTGACAACGAATGGACCATTTTCCACAAACCAAAGTTTTAGACCTATCAAACAGAAATATTGCAAACGATCTATCTACACGGAATTTTATTTGGGTGTATAGATAAACAGATATTCAATGATTTTCCTTAATCGTCCGAGATCCCCGTCGGGGATAGTAGACCAGACTAAGACCATCAGAGTGTTACATCAGCATCTTGATCTCCAGCACAAGGCAGTGTAGTAGAAGTGCGCCACACAGGCTTATGCGATACTTTCACTGAATCGCGGGTGGACCCACGAATCGGCGGATTTCTATCTTGCTCTGAGCCTCAGAAAAGACTTAAGAGCCGCCAGGATCTCTCCCCCAGTTGCCTCTGATCCAACCCTGATCGTTACTATCTTTGCCAGTGGCTTCGGTTTCTTCAGATATTGAATCTGCGTCCAAGCTCTACTTGTGCGTACAGTATCTTCTATCCTTATTATTTTTGTGATATCGAAGAGGTTTTCGATCCTGTGGCCTTCTATCTGTACCACATGTTGTCTCAGTTATGGAAGCGACGAGCTGACTTTAACCCTCAGTCGCCCCAGGGTTGAGTTCCGCTATTCGGCCATCCACTCCTTGTTGCCTCAACGATGAATGGGAAATATATTCGTCTGACACCACCGCTGGAGCTTCAGCGGCCCGATGGGCTGCAGTATGCCGACTTCGACCCCAAGACTGTTTACTTGGCCGAAGGGGCCGACCCTATCATCATAGGCAGAGCAAGCTCAAAGCGGGGAAACAACAGAATGAATGACCCAGATAATGGATATTTGGATGTCCCCACCGGGCAAACAGCTCTCGGCCAACAGCACGCAATGCTGTGTGTGCGAAATAATGGGGTAATATCTATACTTTCAAAATTCCGTTTCCGGCCTCAATTCTCTGTGACAGGTCTACATTTCGATGAAGGATCACGACGGCATGATTAACCCATTAAACGATGGATATTCACAGTCCATGCTTCTGGCTCCTCATTCGGCGGCTTTTCTTCTTGAGAACAATTCTCGTGTCGTAAGTCTTCGCAATTTATCACGCTCTGCATATAATTCAATTCATATTCTTGGACCCCGATTCAGCGGCTGGGTGTCAACGGTGCTGTGAGCTTGAAATTCCTGGTTGATGTTGTCTTCCAGATCTCCGACACTGACAACTGGGTGTCTTCTGCAAATAAGAAATTTATACGGGAGCTTCCGGCATGAGCGGGAAAGAGCATGCCGTATGAGCAATTACCTTGTGATTCTCCCTACCTACCATTGTATGCCTTGAAGATGTAGTCTAGTATTTATAGTATGAACAGCTTCAGCCCATTCAATAGGTCCGCACCTTGCCACGACAGGTAAATCCCTGGTGTTGAGCCGCTTTGGGGCATCAAGGACTGCTGCACAGCACGGCCGAAGAATATGGAGCCGAGCTCCAATGACTCAGATGTCATCTGGTATTTCCGGGACCAACAATATAAATACGAGGATCATCCGTGCTGAGACTACGTGTATGAGAACACTGCAGAGATACACGTGGGTAGATAGTCCATGCTAATTCGAATAAACAAAATCCAATGTGTATGATGTGTGCAGATCAGAGAGATGTAGGATCCAAAACGTCAGGCTTGAAGCGAAGTCTCGCAACAAGCACAGTGTCCCACTGACCACCAGAGGCCGACACTTTGCTCGCGGAAAGGGGGGTCCCATGGATGGGCTCATGGTACGACGGACCGCCTTGCTCAGGCTCTGCGTCAGTCGTGAAGGTGCCCCAGGGCTGGCTGGCCTTCGGAGAAGAGAAGACATTGAAATGAGCCTGACGGAAAGGATGACGATCAGTCAGTGTCAGGCGGGGGCGTATGGTGGAGCCCGAACCTGCCCATCGCGATGATTGTGGCTCACAAACAGGGCGTAGTCGGGAGCGTCAAGGGTGCCTATCACTAAGAGGAAAATCAGAAAAATCCAATGAAGCGGGCGAGTAAGAACCTAGATAAAGATCCTCTTTCTGGATTTGATGTATCGGCCCATACTGGTGCATGATAGATCCGACTGCAGCGAGCGTGAGCTGCGCGGGCAGATAGAGTGCGGTGCACTGACCGTTGGCCTTGAACCACCTTTTGGGAGCATCTAGGTTTTCGATATATCTATACATCGTCGTCTCCGCGCAGAGATACGCGGTTTTGTGACCCGTCCGAAGAGGGAATGAATATCTTCGGCTAACATTTTGCCTACCGGACGTGATTCAGGCTTTGAAACTCCACAATAAGCTCGAAAGGACGTACGAGACCTGTCCATCGCCGGGCCTCTTGAAGGTCAATAGCCCCGCAATGGCATCGAGACCGCGCTGCGTCGCTGTCCTTTGTCTTGCCGCTGATTCCCAGTCGTGACCCTGCCATAGCCATATACGGAAGGCAGGCTGCTATCGCCGTTCCCCACTTTGTCCGGATAGAAGCAATTGAGAAGCGTCACAAATCGGCCGCATGACTTGTCCATGAAGCCGACCGAGCCAACGGCGATGGGAATCGGGTCCCACAACGGGAGGGTCACTACGGAGAGAACGATCAGGGCGCGGAATGCGGAGCAGACAAACAAGACCAACGAGAAGGGTGGAAATCATGCACCAGCAGCAAGCGGTAGCGCCGCTCGTTCCGGATCTCCGCGATCCGCTCGTCCGCAGGCATGGGCGACTCGTAGCCTCCGAGGTCCGCGAGCAGACAGTCGCTGAGGTCCTCGACCGACGAGCTCTTCGTGCTGGGCGTGAAGATCGACGACGCGCGGCTCGATGACGTGTACACTACGTGCTCTGGTGCGTCCGTCCCGGACGACGACACCGTGTCCTCACGGTGCGAGACGAGACCACCCGCGGAGGCCACGACTGCGAGACGGTGTGATACGACTCCCCGACGAGGGGGCCGGCGACACGGACGGCCAGAGAAAGGGAAGGCCGGGACGTCCTTGGCTACGAAGCGAGTTCAGGACATCGCTCTCTCGCGAACAGTGATGAGAGATACGTACGTGCAGTCTGCGGCAGAGGAATGGGTGCATGTCCGGGGACGGACGGGCCTGATTGTCGGCCTCGCGCCAGTCGGGTGTGCGCGGCGAAGGCAGGTCGTCGAAGCCCCCGAACGGAAGCTCCGCGGCTTTGCGCAGCGCCTTGGCGTCCTTCACGATCTTGGAGAACGGCGGGCGAATCGCGGGGTCGCGGTCCCAGCAGACGCGGAGCAGCTCTTGGAGGGCCGGGCTGTCGAAGCGCGTCGGGGGATCTTGGGGCGCGTATTATCGTCTGTGCGCTATTAGTGGGGCAGCAAGGCATCGGGAAAGGGAGAAGCACGCACTGAGCACGAAGTTCCGCACGGCCTCGTCGCTCATCAGCGGCCAAGGCAGCCGTCCCATGGACAAGATCTCCACGCAGCAGATTGCATACGAGTACACATCCATCTCGGGCGTAAGCTCGGTAGAGCCAAGCATAAGTTCAGGCGCTTGCCAGCGCAGCGTGCCATCTAAGTAAGATCCAGTTAGGTGACGCCGACGAGGACAAGAAGGGCACGCACGCGGGGGAGCAGTGCCACTGATGCGGTACGCTTCGGACTTCATCTCGCTCTGTCCAAAGTCCGACACGAGGCAGTGGATCCGGTCGTCCACGAGGACGTTCGCAGCCTACAATAAGAGAACGCAATCAGCACCGCGCAACCCTGCGCCCTGGAGTCAAATGCGCACCTTCAGATCCCCATGCAGCACGCCCCTGTCGTGCAAATACTCCATCCCCTTCGCGACCTCGTGCACAAACCGCAGCAAATCGCCCTCCCGCCGCCCCTCGCCGCCTCGCCCTCCAGCGCGACGCGCCGCAGGAAGCCGCTCAGGCTCCCGAAGCGCTCGTACGGGCACACGAAGAACCACGGCCCGGCCCCCGTCGCGGCGCTCGCGCCGTACAGCGCCAGCACGTGCGGGTGCGCGAGCGCCTTCCAGATATTCACCTCGCGCAGGAACACGCCGCGCGGCGTCGCCGCCGCGAGGCACTTGACCGCGACCGTGCGCGCGCGCCACGTGCCCCTGTACACGTCCGAGAAGAACCCCATCCCGATCTTCACGTCGCGGTCGACCTCGTACCTGCGCGCGCGCGCGGTCTCAGCGAAAAAAAAGGCCGGACGCGAAAAACGACGAACCGGGTGATCGTCCAGCTCGGGAGCATCGCGCCGCCCTTGCTCATGCGCCGCAGCGCGTCGATGCCGCCCTCGATGAACTCGCGGTCGAGCGTGTCGCGCGCGAGGCCGCTGCTCGTGCTCGAGGTCCCGCTGCTGTCGGAGCTCGCGAGCGTCGCGGACCGCTGCGGCTGCGGCGCCCCGCGCGCAGTGTGCCCGGGCGGCGCGGGGGGAGCGGGGCTACAGCCTGCGGCGTCGGCGCCGGCAGGGGCGCCGCGGCGTGCACGACGCCCGCACGCTCCAGCGCGCGCTGCAGCGTCTTGAGCGCCTCGGGCATCTCCGCGCGCCCGACCTGTCATCACCGCAGCACAGATCAGATCCGCAGTCCGGAACGCGTGTGGGGGCACGTATGCGGCGCACCTGGAGCACGCGGAGCATCTCGACGTCGCTGCTCTGCGCGAGCGCGTCCTGCATGAGCGCGCGCAGGTCCGCCGTGTCGCGCGCGCGGTCGAGCGTGTCCTGCGTCGCGTGGATCGTGCGCAGGGCCGGCAGCACGTCGTGCGCGGCCGCGGCCAGTGTCGCCGGCGCCTGCCGGGGCGTGCGCTGCCCCGCGTCCGCGGCGATGCCGAGCGCGCTGCCGGCGCCGGCGCGCGCGAGCTGCAGCGCCGTGAGGAGCGCCAGCGCGCGCGTGTCGTCCTCGATGAGGCGCGCCTCCGTCTCCTTGACCTGTTTGAGGATCCGCATTTGCACGGAGAGCTGGGTTCGTGTCTTGTGAGGATGCAGGCCCGTGTGGAGAGGAAGAGACGTACGGAGAACATGCCCATTGCGTCCCCGAGGGATGTGTCGCAGATCGCGATCTGGGTCAGGATCTCTACGCGTTTGAGGTAGCGCTTGAGGAACGGGCGGTGCGCCTGCTTCAGGAGGAAGTCGCGGACTTGCGTGAACGTCCTGTGACAAGAGCATTGGCACACGGCGGAGGCAGCAGTGGAGAATGAGCGCACTCACTCCACAAGTGTATCAATGGGCTTCGCCATCTCTTTCTCTACCTTGTTCCCCGCCTCGTGTATCTCCTCCAAGACTGACAGGAGTAGATTCGCGCAGCGCTCGGCGAGCCGCAGACACGCGAGACGATTCATCTATCGGCGCGATCACGATGAGCGAGTGAAGAACGCAGCGGGCTAGATACGCACGTCCACAGCCTGCACATTGTCCCAGATGTTGAGCAGCAGGCTTCCGGCAATCTCCAGCCCAGGGATTGGCGCATACTTCAGAACCTCCGAGCCCACTTCTAGCACATCGTGAGTGATCAGTAGAGTGGTGGGGAAAATCTTGCTGAGTGCCTGGCCGACGCGCTATGTACGGTAGATATCAGCATGTGGATGACGGGAGGGCAAAGGAGGGGGTGGGAATCATGGAGCCGAGTAGACGAAACGAGGATACTGACCTCGCGAGTACGCTCCCACCCCTCCGTCTGCTCTTTCGGAATGGTCGTGGTCGTGGCATTTCTGCGCAGCGGTACTCTGAAGAGGCTTCCACGGTCGCCTCCATCGTCCGGCTCCGCCGCTTTCGCCTTGTTCCGCGCGGCCGCCTTCTGCTGCGGGGATTGCACCAGCTTCTTAGCGGCGGGCTTGGGGCTGATGCGGGGTGAAGCAGACGGAGACGACTGTGTCGACGAGGGCGGGGACGACGGGGTCCTCCACGGTCTGTCCTGGCGGACGTTTCTCCCCCACCAGGTGGACGGCGGGGAATTCGGAGGCGTTGGCGGATGCTCGAGGACGGCGCTCGCGATAACGCGGTCGTAGGTTGGGGACTTGGAGCGCGAGCGCAGGCCGGACGCGACGGGTGCGGCTGCTAAGGGCGCCAAGTTGTCTGGCGGGCTGATTTCCATGCGTGGTATGTAGTTGGTATTTGGCGCGGTGCGCTGAGAAGATGAGGAACGGATGGGAGGAAAGGAAGTCGAGCGGGAGTGAGACGACTGTGAGCTGAGCTGGGACATGGAATGCACGCGCGTTCTCCCACTTGGAGGGCTCAGCATTGGCGGAGGACTGCTGGGAACATCCAATGGCCGCGAGGGATTGAGGGGTGAAGAGATCTTCGATATTAAAGGCGCTTTTGGAGTCGTCATGCGGTTGGAAGGCGAGATTGGAGTGGTGGATCCACTGGGGCTGGTGGATCCTGGTTTCGACATGGCTGCAGCTTGGCTGCTTTATACGCCGCTATGCCTGCACAGAATGGAAGTATCCCGCATCGAAAGGGGGGACCGAAATAATTTTGGGGAGTTGGAAAGGAAAACATTAAAAGACAACGATGGAAGCGCAAGAAAATGGGGTGTTAGTGACGCACTGAGATGCGGTGCAACGGGAAACAAACCTAATCGCCGGTCAAATGCGTTGCTTTGATCTACGTTGATCGATATCCTTGCTTTGAAGCTTGTGTTGGGCTTGAAGGACAGATAGAGAAACGAAAAGACGGTGGGGTCTATAAGTAAACGCGGTGATTCGAATCGCTGTGAGACTTGCTGGCCGATGCCTTTGCACAGGGCAAACGTCATCTTCAATGGCTTCCATCTTCCTTCCGACCACTGAAACCCGTGAACACTCCAGCAGCGGAACTGGCCACGTCGCCAGCAATCCCGATTGGGGTGAGCTTGACTGGAGTACCCATGGAAGTCCACGTGATCATCCGTCGCCTCTGCATCTCGCTCCACCGTCAGACTCTCTGCGCAGGCATAGGACATGGATGCGGAGCAGCTTCTGGGTTCCGGACCGAGTCACATTTGCTGACTCTCTTGGACGTGGAGCCAAGGGCGTCCGAGTTTGGAAGGTTGAGTAATTCTGGCAGTGCCAGTTGCCATCCACACAGAGGCGACCGCAGCGGCTGCAATGGGCATTTGGGCACCAGATCAAAACGTCCCTTCGGAATGTCAATGGCCCTCGAAACGGGATCATCGTGATGTATTCGGGACTGCCACGCCCCGACAAAGCTGTCGAGGTTTTACGCGCCAAATGCATCTCGCTGGTCATGGCCATGGCGAGCACTTTCCGCGGCGGTTCCGGTGTGCTCAGGTGCATCTCCCGCAGCGAAGACCCTGGACGCCGCACGCAAAAATCGAGCGCCTGGCAGAAGTCCCGCGCCTTCGTCGGGCCACCTACCTTCGACGTAGACTACTAATATGTACCAAAAATGTATTTTCATTATTTCAGAGGCTTTGTTCAACTTGAATCAAGTCCCAGCCACAGCAATTGTGCTGAAAACATCGAAAATCAGTCAAAATCACAGCACTGGGCAGATTCAAGTTATTAATGGCCAATGGGCCAAGGACAGGTAATATCTGTCTGGTTTTTTATCCTGTTCTCTTAGGAGACATCCTATAGAGTATGCCACCAAAGAGAGCTACTGAATTGAGCCAGAAATGGTGGAGTAATAAGTGTTTGTTCGAGATCTAGGTTTGTCCGGAACAGTGGGGGGTGATAGTAGTACGCAAGCGCGACAGCATAAGATATTCAGCGTAGTGATTAAACATCTCGTGATCTCACATATTTCAACCTGAAAGAAAAAAAAAATCCCTTGGCGTGTCACTGCAGGTTTGTTTTTCATTCTTTATCCACTCTCTTTCACGTGTTTCCATCACGTGCTACGTTTCTTCACGACTCAGTGACTCGCGAGATTGTCGTGAGACAACAGTTCTGTACTGCCCACAACGGGTGGATTTTACAAGCTGGTTCAGCATCTACTTTTTGGACCGTACTTCAAAACAAATCGAACTATACATATCGGACGAAATTTCTATCACCTGGAAGGAGACTGGCCTGCCAGTGGCCTATGCCTTTGAATGTCAGATCAGATTTGCTGGATTTTGGGTGTTTCGGTACGTTGGGTTTTCCTCGAAATCTGCACGCATTATAATCCAGCACCACTATTTTGGCCCAGTTTCGTCCGCATACATCTTGCGCCGAGGAGGTTGTTTTCTGGCCAATTTCTGCCAGCCGTGACAAGGGAAATAAGAGGCCATTTTTGGGCCAAATCCTCCCGCCTCATGATGGGACCTATAGGGTGTTTCATAATTAAAAATCTGAGCCCCAACTTGTGCCCCAATTTCGACCCCAACTTGAGGTCAAGTTGGGGCACGAAATAGATCGGGGCACCAAGTTGGATGTCAGATCGTGCTTCGACCCCAACTTGGTGCCCCAACTTGAACTGGCCGATTTGCTCCATCCCCCGTCCTTCCCGGTCGCAAAATGTGACCAAGTTGTGACCCAAGTTGGGGCCAAGTTGGGGTCGAAATCGGGGTCGAAGTTGGGGTCAAAAATCTAATTATGAAACACCCTTATGCCGGTCTCCTCACCTGGACCGTGACTCACTTGGACTCAATCCAGCTCACTTCGATTAATGAAGGTCCGATCCTCAGGAACCAGGCTCCATCCTTTTCACGGCATTCCGCAGGAATTGCATGGCACTGGAAGCTGTAAGCTTCCATATCCCTTGAAGTCCTGCGTAACCTCAGCTGGCCGCAGCTGACCGCCACTCCACGCTCAACTCAGAACTCCAGACCGTTCTGACTGAATGTCGGTGATAGAGGGTGATAGGGCAGCACCACATTCGGATGCTGCGCACAAGCTCGGGAAGCCTCTTCACCGCATACGTGTGTAGATGACGTTGGAGGCGCACTGGTAGCACTTATCCCAGGCGCGTAGTTCCTCTCTTGAAATCAGCTTCTTGAATTCAATTTATGACGGTCTTACCAGTGAAGACATACTTATTGTCTATGTTGGACGTACCGAGCGTAGAGTCAATGCTGTTATCTCGTTGCCAAATCAGGTAAGGCAGAGCGCGTGGGTAACCACCGCCTCCGACTGGCGTACTAGTAGCTCGGCTGCTCGGATGATGAGAGTTCATGTCAACGTCTTGAACACTGCCTACGCTACTGGATGCTGTACAGTTCCGCTCAATACCATATCCATCATGCGCATAGTGACAAAGACGGGTTCCTGGCGGCCAATTTTGTTCTATCTCCAGAACCGGACTGCGCACTTTCTCCGTATTGGGCGTGATCTTCTGAATTCCGGATTCCAGAATCCGTCGAGTGGAGTGGTCGGGCGGTATATGCTTCGGAAATACCGTTCTACACTTATCCCGATTGTAACTGCTGTGCAGTCGACTTCACTTCATAACGATGGGACCTCGGCCATTTCTACCCGTATCTCGTCTTACCACCCGTATTGAGAGACTTCGACATGCGTCGATTTTTTCGCCGCGACACCACTCGACTTGCTCTTCGCTCCACTCCCTTTCTGCGCGTATTGGCGGTCAGTTTTCTGATTCCATGCCCAAAAACCCCTCCGAAATTTATTGTAGGGAGATGCGGGGCAACCGCCGGCTTCAACAACACATTCACCCGAGTCATCACCTATTTCAGCCCGACAGTGCTGGGCTCCTGTTAACACCATGACAAATCAAGATAACCTACACGAACTCGTCAACAAGATCAGTGCGTATAGGATACTCGCTTGATGGCTTCGAATTTTCACCAATCTTCGCAAATTCCAGGGCTTCTTGCATCCACGGGCTCAGAGGATCAGCCTCTGGTCTTGGAGGTTTGTGACCGGGTTTCTACGGATGTGACTGCCAGAGAAGCCGTGCGAGCGCTCATGCATGAATTCTAGTACGTGCATTTCTCAGAAAATGTATTTGCCAACTGACATTTTCCAGTTTCGGAGCCGCAGATGCTCAGTTATCGGCTGCTCGGGTTTGTCTGGATCTCCTACTTTGCTGTGCATCCGGTTTTATCTGAGTGTTCTAGCTATGGGCTATCCTCCTACGAAATTCATCAGCTGCATTCATTTCGCAGTCGGCCGCCCCGGATTTCTTGGCAGCAGTCGAAGAGCTCATTGTTTCCCTCAAAACGTCCGCAGTCGTTCGCAACAGAGTTCTTAAGGTTCTTGGAGATGCTGTTTACAACAATCCCCAACGTTGGTTTTAAACGTGCCGTGATCTTATATTTACATTGGCTGATGTTGTCCAGGACAAGAGTTTCGAAACTTGTGGATGAAAGTCAAGGGGGAAGATCAGCCGGACCAAGTAAGGGGATACTGCTTAAATTGAACATCGTACTCACACATACCGCAGGGTCTACCACACAATGCCCACGATGCAATTCTCCGCCCATCAGATCAATCGCATCAACACAACCCCCAGACCATCCTAGACAGGATCGACCCACCGGTTCTGCCCTATCGCTTGCGTATTATGAATTGATGCTAACTTGAGTGCTAGCCTCCACCGAATACCGCTTTTGACCCTCGATATCGTTATGAATGGGAGTCCCCACCCCCTTATTATGACAGCGAATCCGGAAATTCTACTGGCCGTTCGCTGGATGATTCGCGATCCACAAGATCTTTGCCTTCTACATCCAGTGATATCGTTTTAGACATCTCCCATCTTCACATCCCTCGGCACCAGGCCGAAATCCGAGATTCTGAGCAAGTATGCCGTGTTGGTGAACCCCACAACTCATCCGATGCAGACATAGTGGCTCCTCTTATCGTAAAGTCCAGAGATCGACCATCTCCTGCACTCGATAGCTCTATGCCGGTTACCCCTCCAAGACTCGAAATCGATTTTCCGACCAGGACTGTGACACAGACAGAAGGAAGTCCCACCAAAGTTCCTGGAGTCACAGCTCCATGGACTTCGTCGGTAAGCCAACACTGGTTATGTCTTTCGACATATCTCATGTGAAATGAAGAAGAGCACGTCTCCTAGATCGACCACCCCTGCACCTACCGCGATCAGGCGTTTACGTGAGGAATATATCTCCTCGAAAAGCTTGAATCGACCTGACACGAAGCCTTGAATAGCTTTGGCGCAGGCCGGCAACAGAAACAATGCATCCTTTGTTGCTTCATCCTCAAGAGTCGCCTTAACCCCACGGGTACATTATCCTGTTCATAATTTCACTGTCCCGAGACGAAAAAGCACAAGGGCAGTCTACCATGTGAGTTCCAGCACGGTGTGGCTTAAAAAAAAACGAGAAAATAAACTCCCATCGTAGCGCACATTGCTTTATCTCAAGAAAGTGGCATCCAGAGGAAGTTATACGAGGTAACTTTGGATGCGACTCAAGGTTTCATGTTTTTCTGAAACCAATCACGCAAGCGCGGCAGCAAGCCTGAGTGACTTTGGCGACATGATGAAGGACCTAAACACTGTCTCAAGTTTAGTCTGCGCATTCAAATACCGAGATACTTTGTTACAGGTGAGATTCCTGGGTTTGGCTTTTATTCTCTGCTTGACACGTGGGCTCCAGGTCTCTTCGGTTCTCGGTGTGTCCGATGATCCAGAATTGAAGACGCTTCTTCATAAAGATCGACTCGACATCAAAGAGATTCTTCTAGATATCATCTATTCCCCAGAGGACGAGCAGACTGTTCTCCGATTGGAAGACGACGCCGCTCAGTCGTTCCTTGACTTGATTCAAGATGTAAGTCTCGTGTCTGTAACTAAGAGAAACAGCTTGGTAATTTCTACTAGACGCTGGACAAGGCCTTATTAGATACAAGCGAGGCGAGTTCGAAGGCTCGTCGGCTGATTGGGAAACTATCAAAAGCATGCGACAAGCTTCCTTCATCTTTGATCATCTCGGGTGTGACAGAACGGGATGAACACGCTTCATTCTGTGGGGGTTTCGGCGATGTTTACAAAGCGATGTATAAAGGCGAACCTGTGGCCTTGAAGCACATGCGAATGTTTCAGGATTCAGATCAGCGAAACATCCGTCGAGTACGACATTCTTCCTTCCACGCATTATATGCTGGCAACTAATTTGCATCGGCAGAAATTCTGTCGTGAAACCCTCGTGTGGCAACACCTACACCATCCGTTTATCGTCCCGCTAATCGGGATCGACACCGAGAGTTTTCCGTCCTCGCTGTGCATGGTTTCTCCCTGGATGAAAAATGGCACAGTGGTGAGATATCTGGCCAGCATGGGCCATGAAGATCGTCAGGACAGCGTAAATCGCTTGGTTCGTGTTTTCACAGTTGATTTGGCTGCTCTAATCCTCGGTATCACTAGATACAGGAAATTGCACAAGGACTGTGTTTCCTCCATTCTCGGAATGTCGTTCACGGTGATCTACGCGGGGTCAGACCATCTGCTTCTGATTGTCCCCTGCAACTACTGAGTTTTGTTCCAGTCGAATATCCTGGTGGACGACACTGGTCACGCATGCTTGACGGACTTCGGGCTAACTGTTCTTTCTGATGCGACTGCACCTACCAGCACACGCGCGGGAAGCGTCCGCTGGATGGCTCCAGAAACTCTCGATCCGACGGCATGTGGACATCGAGATTTCGCTCGAACACCCGCTAGCGACATCTATGCCTATGCCTGCGTTTGCCTTGAGGTCGGTGCAGCCATATTTTGCTTTGGTGATGTATGTTGAACGAACTTTCACCAGCTCTACACGGGCCATCCGCCATTCCACGAGATATGCCCTTATGATGCGCCTGTGATCTACAAGGTCGTCGGTGGGTTGCGGCCCAGCCGGCCGGCCGGAGACAGCTCGATTCCAGACCGTATCTGGAAACTCATGCAGCGATGCTGGTCCCACAATTCAGTGGACCGCCCAAGCATAGTTGACGTGGTTTTGGAGCTCGGAGTCAGCAATATTCCGTCGGGTTTGATTGAAATAGCGAGGGAGAGGATAACTGAACCAGATACGACTCAAAATTCCGACCAAGACCACTATTCAATCTCATCGGGCTCCGAAGTTGAACCCACATATAGTGGCTGGGTTTCATCGGTGGTGTTCCCGCTCCGCACATTCATTGACGGCCCTATAAATCCGCGGAACTTTTACCGCGATCTGCAAGAGATCGCAGACGGCCCCGGCGGCACGACACTCTACGTCGCGCGCCTCGGGGACACAGATCGGCAACAACTGCATCTACCTAAACACGTGGTGGAAAAGGACAACGCCGATCGCGCGGCGCGCCACACAACGTTCGTGGCGATAAAGAGTATCCCTATTATGCCAAATGGAGGCCCGAAGCTCGCCGAGTTGCAACGCGAGCTCTGGATTATGCGGGACATACGGTGCGAGAACGTCCTCAGCATGGATGCGGTGTACGTCGATCCGGTGGACGATGCCCTGTGGATCCGAATGGAGCTGATGACCAGAAGCCTCGCGAGCGTCGTGGAGCTCAATGGGGCAGGGCTGATGCTCTCGGATCGCGTGATAGCGGGGTGTGCCAAAGACGTCAGTCTCCATATATCCAACTCGTCTCCGAGTTTAATCGCCAACTGAAAATCATACAGATACTCAATGCCCTCGAATACTTGCACAGGAACGGCATCGCACACAGAACTCTCCGGTCGGACAACGTGCTCATTAGCAGCGAAGGTGTTCTGAAGCTCAGTCAGCGACCCAATTTTTTTTTAAAAATGCCATCACTCAATAGATACAATCTCCAAACAGCCAACTTCTCAAACGCCCTCCCATTCCCTGCGGATTGCGACGGATATTCGAGCAACTCCTCCAGGTACTTCGCACTGAGTCTCATCTACCACCAACACACTGAACTGATTGCGCAAAAGTGATACCGAGCTCCTCAGCGCCATCGTATGGGAGCTGGCTGCAGGACGACGCCCAAATCAAGACGCAAACCAGACCCCACTCTCCCTCATGGTTTCGCGTTCAACACAGTTTCACCAGTTCCTCCGCATGTGCTTCGAGGCTACACCCAGCAGGCGGAGCTACAGACAACTACTGGAGGTCTGTCTCTGGAGATTGATTCGCTGGATCTTTGGCGCTGACCGTTGGACAGAGCCCGTTCATTCGCGACGCATGCGAGCGGCCCGCACTCGTACAGCTGCTACTGCAATGTACGGCTCTCGAAGGGCGGATTCGCGATCAGGGGTCCAGAACGCGGTGAGTGAAGAGGGAGAACATAATCATAATCAGCATTGCATAGTAACATTCATGTACATAACGAAATCAATGACGAAGCGTTAACATTCTCTCCGTCCGTTCCCCTCATTTTCTGGTCGAAAACTCGCCCCCCGAGCTCTTTCTCTTCTGCCTTCTCGCCCGTCGTCTCTCCTGCAGCAGGCTCTCCTCAATATCCATGTCCTCCGGGCTGCGCCCACTCGCCACACGGTCAAGCGGCACGAAACCCAAGCGGCGCAGGGAGCTCGGCGGCGTCGCGAACGGGTTTGCGATGAGCGGCTTGAAGATGTGACCGTCCGGAATGGCCATGCCCGGCGCCTCCCCAGCGTCGTTCTCTTTGTCGTTGTCTTCCGCGCGGTCGCGCCCCTCGTGCATCATTTCCATGAACGAGACGCGCTTGTTCATTGCCGCGTGGTGCTTGAGGTCGCTGATAAGCTGTGCGGGACCGACGAATGCCGGCATCGACGCGCGACGCGCGTGTTTGCTCCCCGGGGCCGAGGTTGCGGTTTGTTCTCCGGACCCAGCACCCGTGGCGTTTCTGCTGTCAGTAGTGGGCAGGACAGCAAACGAGACCCGCCGTGCCGCTTCTGATGAGCGTGGACGGTCTGGATCCTGCTCCGATTTTCCACCACTTCCCAGTGCAGACGTGACGTATTTGCGGATCTTGTCCATTGGTGAATGAAGTGTATGGACTCTTGAGATAGATGAGGCGGTAGGAATTTTGTGTGAATGAATGGCCGTTATGGGGAGTGAGGCCTATGTACTCACCGCTGTTTTATATTGCCCAACATTAAACAAAGGGAAACTTGAAGCGCACAAAGCGTGGACAAAGCGCGTTGTTCGAAGTTCCCAGTATACGGTATCGGACGTACAAAGGACCGTATCCTCGCAAGCGAAAGGCGTAAACGTTTTCGAAATTCATTGCGACTCGTTGTCATAGAAACCTAATCCATGTTTTGAGCTCTGGGCGGCTATTCGTACATAATCTAATCTAGTCATATTCGCGTGACATCACTGTGTGACCAGCCTTGTCCTCAACTTCCTCCACACCCATGTCGAACGCTCCGCTCCAGCCGTCCTCCCGTCCACAAGCCCCCCCATTTCCCGATCAGATGCGTCTATGCCAGCGTTGCGCCTCCTTTCACGGTGTTCAACCCTCCGCACCCCCGCCGTACTGCGACAAGTGTGGCGTAGCAAACAACAGCAGGAATGGGGAACCGACGCATCTCCAGAACGCGAGCGCCATGCATGAGCAGAATTTTCGGTGGCAACCAGTTAACACCATCAGTCGCGTGTCGGCTGTAGAGGCCGTGGGTGCTGGTCACCCGTTTCCATTTTCATTGTTTTGACGACGCGACACCTGGGCATAGAAAAAAGCAAGTGCTGCTGCACATCGGCAGAATATAGACGTATGGAATTAAAGTTGTGTCTTTCAATTTTTGGTTGATTTTGGGCTGTAAAGTATTCAAAAGCAGGGCAGACGTCATATGAGACGCAGGTACTTAACGTTCTGCCATATCACGCGCAGCCGTGTTATGTGCCGTATTCATCTCAGCCAGTCCTTTCGACTCAAATGACGTGGAAGAGACCGTATGGGACTTTTGCTGCCTTCTCCGGTGATTCCATAGCTGCATCCAGCTCGCGTACACACATTTTCCGACCAGTTCCGGTGAATCTAGTCCATCCTTTCTATACCTGTAGCTCACGCTTTTATTCAGCCTCCTCTCCAACCAGCACCGTTCGTGCACTCTCCCCAGGTCGTCGAACTGGCGCTCGCCTCCCCAAACTCCAGCGCTACTGCAGCGCCGATCCGGTACCAGTTCGCAAGCGACCTGTACCGCAACCTGCAGCGCCTCCTTTTCTTTCAGCACGCCCCGTTTCTCTTCCACGGGACCTTCTCGCTCGTCGCGGACCCATCGGTTAATAACGAGGCACGCGTGCGCGCCGTTGCCCAGGAGCTGATCGCGCACACCGTGCTCTCGTTTAAGTAAGCGTTTGTCTCCTTAACATCTGCGCCTCTAGACACTTGGCTAACTTGTGGACAGCGTGGACCGCATGCCCGTGCTCTCGTCTCCGAACATGCGCACGGCGCTCGTCGCCTTCTCGTCTTCCGCGCTCGTCGAGCCCATCGCGTGCGCGCACTGCGAGCACATGCTCACGATTGACGTAAAGGACGACGGCGCGCACTGGCTTGGCTTGCCCGGGCAGCTTGTGAGCGTGCAGCTCAAGCACTTTCTGGCGCCGGTGTAGACCACATCGCCGATGACATCCCCCTCTATGCGACCTCGCTGCCCCTCCGAAACGCAGCGTGAGGTTCGGTGTTTTTCTTGCCTTCTTTATTTCCGTCATTCTGAGATCTGATCTCGTCGACGGCGCTGCTGTGTTGGACCCGGATCTGGAATTACCTCGCGAGGACCGCGCCTTCGGTTTGCCCGTAATTATGGCCGATATATATCTCCCCAACAGGTGTCCGTCATGTGCATACCATACTGCGGAAATGCCTGATAACTTCTTACAATCGGGTTAGCCCGCAGAACCACATCGTCCGAGATGTCGAATCCTGGGTACATAAACTAATCGCGAATGCATATTTGGTCTCTTGTACTTGGCTTGGACACATTCAATGGCTAATAAGTACAGGCGGAGTGAACAATACTGGCGCTTAATTCAACAGTCTATCGCGCCGCAGCTCGATGTCTATAAGTAATCCGTGTCAGTGCTAGCGTGTATCTCTCATGAATATTACAACGCTCGATGGGACTCTGCCAAGCCGAACTCGACGGATACGGCCCGCTGGGACCTTACTCCACTTTTCCGACACTGTGTGGGGCCGATTCTTTTTGTGGGTACCTCTTGCTTCGGACTGAGATACCCCGTTTGAAGTTGGTCGATCATCGATCATCCCCGGCAGGGCCTTGCCGTGTCACTTGGTCATCTTGTCATTGGCTCATCGACGCTTCTTGTGCACATATCCGCTCATGATATCGTGCCCACAACGGAGTTGCTGTTTCAAGAAATGCCTCACTTAACGGGGGTCCATCGCGTTGGTAGCGTGTGTGCCTTTCTTGACTCCCACCACATCCATTCATCAGCTGCTCCAGGACGACGCAGCAGGATGCATACCCTTCGTTTCTGTTGTCTCTGTTTTCTTACTATCCTTGCCTGTCAGATCTCTGCTGCTCCGACAAACCATACCATAGATGATACTAGCCCCCTCATCCAGTACCTTCCCGACGCATCTGGACTATGTGTTGGATGTATACCGACTGACGAATTCGGAGGCGATATATATGATTCAACGACGTTATACAATGGGACTGTAACGGCTGTTGTTGGCGAGCGGACAATTGCAATGAATTTTGTCGGTGAGCGCATCCCAGGATGTCCCTAACGCATGATTTGATAATCCAGGTACTGCGCTTCACATTTTCACGGCTGTGCCGCCGGACCCCGTTGAAGTTAGCACAAATGGCAGCGTTTCAAACTATCGTGCCGGCCAAACGACTGTGATCACACTCGATGGCCAACGCTCAGGTCAAGAATCTGCCGAAGGATCAAATTTTGCCAGGCAGACTGCTCCAGGATACTATGACAACGTCCTGTATTCAAACAATTCCATGCCGGACGCAAATCATAGGCTCCTCATTCAAGTTTCAGCTGGTGATACCTTGTATCTCGATTATATTGTTTACACGTGAGTTAATTGTTCCAAGTTGTGCTTTAACTCTTATTGACAACACATGTAGTTCGAATGATCTAGATAGCACCAGTTCCAGCTCTACGATGCCGTCCTCCCCCATATCTACCGAGACTTCCCCTGCTTCCCCCACAAATTCCTCTTCTCCGATTCCCTCCTCGCCCACTGCCTCCTCGCCCATCCCCCCCTCGCCAATCTCCTCCTCGCCAATACCCTCTGCCTTGGATGCCTCCGCCTCCCAAATCGTCAAGAAGCGGCCGAACATTGCCGCGATCGCAGGAGGCGCCGTCGGTGGCCTCGCAGGCATCCTGTTTATCACAATCTTCCTCTTCCTCTGCCGTTCACATCGGAAGAAACTCTCCGCGGCTGATACCGCCGACGAGAAGTACACCCCGTCCCTCGGCGGAACACTCCTGTCGCAGAGGCAGTCGAACAGTGAGGACTCTGACTCAGCCGCCGACGTCAGCCCCGGTGCCCTCGCGCAAGAAGTGCGCTTCCTTCGGCAGCAGATGCAGCGCCGCCCAGAAGAAGACCGCATGGAGGCGGGCAGCATCGTGAGCTCCGAGAGCGGTTCCGTTGTGCAGCGATCGCTATCGACGATGAAACGCGAGCAGACCCGCGTCGTGCGTGACCACTATGAGGGATACTCCGCAGGGCGCGATTTGCTCGTGCACACGGACAGCGGGCTACGGCTGACGGCCGGCTGGGAGGTTGATGAAGTCCCGCCGACGTATGTGACGGAGTGAGCGGATGCAATGGAAATTGGGACTCGGAATTCATCTATCTCGCTGTAGTTATGAGATGTGGTCTGGACATAAATACATTCACCCAGACCCCGGCGTACTGTACACCAATCTAATACGTCGATAACGTACAAGATACTAAAACGCTCGTTAATTTCCACCATCCATCTGAGTCGCCAATAGTTATAGTTATCAGGACAGTCGTGCTAGGAACTCAGGAGGAGCTTCAGCACCCTCGAGTTACTCGAGTCGCTCTTGAGAGAAAATGCCCACGGCTTGGGTGGACCTGATTCCTGCTTGACAGCAATCAGATCACCTCTCTTCGGCATGCAATACGGCCCAGAATAAACTGGAACGTTTGTGCGAATGGGTCTGACGATGCGCAGGACGCGGATGCACACAGTTGGTACATCCATGTGCTCCCGCAGAGTAGATATTTCGAAACGCGCGATCAGTAGGCCTAGACGACATGATCTGGGCCACATTTACTAGAGCGTAGACTGTCTGATTGTACATACCTGAGAATGGCCGCGGAGAACGTTTCTGTTCTCGGCCGAATATGTCCAATTTGAAGTCCTGGCTCTGATTCTTGCCGACCATGGTCAAGGTGCAATTATTGTTGTCGTTCAATGTAAGAGGAAACGACTGGTCGATGAGAAAAGAGTGCGGGAAGGGTAAAGGGCTCGTCTCCCTTCGAACGTTTCAAGGATCTGATCAACATCAGCACTCGACAACAGTCCTTCTCGTAGTAACTGCTTTTTCACTCGCTCCCTCATACATGTCATGTTTGACGATCTGGCCCGCCATGACTTGCCACGGAAGGCCGTAGGGCAACATCAGATCATGGTCACGTTCAAAGGCAGCTATAAATTTGTCATGAGGCATGGGAGGGTGTGTCCTTGTGACGCGAGGGGGGACTCGGAGGCTGGTGGATCAATCGGTATACACGCATCATGAAGGACAAGGGACTGGGTGGGTGGATCGGTCAGTATGAGGCGAAGGCGTAAGCTGGCCTCCACGGCGGGAGCCTGTGACACAGATTGGGGCGGAACGTGATAATAGAGGACCCCGCGCGAACATCGGGGGAAGCGGCCCATACCATGCCCGTATATCAACCTCGCATCTGGATAGATTCCGTGGAAGAAAATGCGGACATCAACGTTGCAAGATGGGTTAACAATGTCTTGAGCAGTAATCGATTTCGGGTTGAGGCTAGAGATTGCATTCCAGTTCTCAGTTCTACCCCGGGTCAGCTATGAGTTCTTTGAGACTGGGAAACGCATTACATTTCTGGCCACCACTCGAACCCGCGGCGCGCTTCGCCACTCGGCCGAAAGAAGTGAGATGTAGATTTGAGTACTGAGTTGCTGGAAGGATTACAGTGCAAGTCACCACTTCTCTGCACGTGTTTTTCACAGTCAAAGAAATTTTTGTATTTTTTTTCCTGATTTTCTGAGCCACGAAACCGGCCAAAAGAATGCGATTGAGCACAAAAACTCAAATTTTCCCACGGTGTTTCACTTTTTTCGAGGTCCGAAAAAAATTAATTGTCTCCTGGTGGGTTTCCTGGCCACGATCAAGTTCAACACATCTAGAAGTGTCCTAGATGTGTTCACCCTTGCATTCGGAGATGCCCTTGGGTCCCTGTGAGCGAACCCTGGTCAGGCGATCGGCCATCTCCGAAATGCACGTGACCGCTAACCCTACCCAATATGGGAATCTGATGCCATCATTAGGGTTTGTTTCACTTTTCTGAGCGTGAAAAAGTCAAATCTTTATTGAGCAACTAACCAAGCACAAGCTGGGTTCTTTACTGTTACTTTAAGTGTTTCCAGGTGTTTTCAGACCAACCCAAGATGGGGGCATAATGTTATAGCGACTTCAAAGTTTAGACTTGTTTACTGCCAAAAGCGGAACCGTGATGTGATGACATGCACTGTACATTTTAGGAGGTCAAACCTGTGGCGGGAGCCCTACCCACCGGTGGCTCCGCGTGGAAATTGCCTGCCATCGACACTGCCCTGAATGGTGTCAGGGTATGATCCGGGAAGGACTACGAAACATGATTCCTGCCAGTGGTTGTGGCTCTACCTAGTGTGAAGGTGAGCACAGCCCCACGTGGTCGACATTTCGGACTCCGACACGTGCTAAACGCTCTGTCAAACCTCCCATTCTAGTCCACCATCTGAAAACTTCACCAACAACTGGAGCACATGCACTGGCAACCCTCATTTCGTGGCCTCATTTGTGGAGGTAGGCAGGTACCCTGTTCATCTACATCTGATCCAGAACCGTTTCATGCCGATCTTATCTGCTACGCAACTGCTAGTCTGCTACCAATGCTTACTCCGAGCTTTAAGTTCCTTCAACCGTTCCCATGTTGCGTTGATAACTCTCATACCCCATTTATTGTTCCCTCAATGACCCTGCGTCCTTCTTCATGCCGTCTCTTCAATCTTCTTTCCGTCTTATATCACGCTCTCAGGACAACCCTTGGCGGAAATGGCGACGAATTCGGCGATCAGCTGGCGCTCACTTTGCGGGCATGGTCTCTCGCTTTTACTCTACAAGAGGGCCTTTCCTTGGATGAGACAGTTGTCGCAGTTGTCTGTTCTTCATTTGTTAGATCTCTGCAAATCTGGCTCTCGTAAAACGCTGACTTATCGTGGTGATCTTGGAGCACAAGGTGCGTGTTAAATTATGAGTACAATCACCAACTTCGTATTCTTATTCTCATACTCGATGTATAGAATCAACACTGCATTAGATCATCATGACATTTCAGCGTCTGCTTGCCGCGATGTTTCCTCAGTCCGTTGCTAGACTACAAGATTCAACCACTCACGGGACGCCCAAAGAGCATCCTAGCGTTGCCACTGAGGCTCAGGTAGGTATCATAAACAGCCCCACGTTGACGCCTCAACTGATTCCGGTGAACCCAGTTTAGGATATGATTCAGACATTCGCACTCTAACTGGCGGAGTACTTATTGCTTGTCCTTCCGGTACTACTTCAACCGGACCGGGCCATACGTCTGTTGAGAGCCCGTCTCTAATCTAAATTAAAACATGTCGATATCTCTGGGACGAGCGGACCAGATCGGATCAACGACTGTGGATCACCCAAAGTACCAAACAAAACAGATCGTCATTCCAAAGCAATGTTAAGACGGAAGATCATCGTATATCAGGAAGGATCGCAGCAGTCTCTGTTGGGGAGTTTCTGTTTGCGGTTGTGAACGCGGTCGACAAGCAGCCAGACGCCGACGCTTCAGATCACACAAACGCGCATCCCGGTGTATATAACAGGCCCACCTATGAGCTCTCCCTATCTTCGAAAGATGCAATATTCACCAGTTCCAACTGTTGCTGAGGTGTCTGAGACGCTGGCCTCGTCTCCCTCGGTTCCATCTTTCCCCCTTCTGCGGACAGGGAATAAGAAGAAGGCCTTGCTCATCGGCATAAACTCTCTCTCTTCCCAGAGCGCGGACTATCGGATGCTACATGGGCCGCACCAAGACGTAGCCCAGATGCGACAGTTGCTGGTTGAGACGTATGGATACCGCGAGAGTGATATTCAGGTTCTCGTAGACGATGGGATTCCTGGGCATCTTCAGCCGAACCGGCACCAAATTGTAAGTTCACCCATTTTCGCTCAAACATTTGGTGAATTGAATCACTCAAGCTCGAAGCTATCCACGATCTCGTCAACAATACCCACGACGGAGACAAATTGTTTTTCCATTGTAAAACACCACCAATTGCTGCTCGAACTACACTGAATCTTGACACAGATTGCGGACATACCATTCAGATTCCGACCAGAAGTGACACCGAAGAGGACAGCCTGGATGAATGTATGTACTTTCGTCTTTCTGTTGAATTTGCCTCATTCTATACAGGTCTCGTTCCATTGGACGGGGAACATCAAAAGATCACGGATAACGTGAGTAATTGTAATTTTCGCCTCGTGCCTACACAGCTCAAGGTCTACAAAATAGGAGCTCCGTGCCTGCCTCGTGAACACGCTTCCCGTGGGCGCATGTCTCGTCACAGTCTTCGATTCCTGTCATTCTGCTTCGCTACTCGGTGAGCGGTTTCCTATATAACCACAGAACAACTTGCTCATATCGAGCTTCAGACCTTGAACATTCGCGGTGCAATCGCGTCTTTGTTCCATGGGTATCAAAAGGGAAGCGAAAGAGCGACGAGAAGCGAAATGGAAATGGTGAGCTGCTTGTCTATGTTGACTTTGCGTGCAAGCTGATATCGCCAGTCCGTCGCTTGGCTCTTCCACTAGAATCACCAACGTGCCGAAGGCGATCCCGCACGGTCTATCAAACATCGCCCATCTCACCGACGCTGATCATCTCTCGTCATACCTCGATCGATACAGTCTTGAACTCACCTGTGTCTCCTCAATGGAGTCCCTGGAACCCTTTGCACTCACCATATCGGACATCTTGCACCTCACCGATGCGCCGGCGCACTTCGGTCGACATACTCCTCGGCCCATCCGTTGCTCCCCGACAGACTCCCAGGATTTCTCTGTTCTCGCCATCTGTGAATTTTTCGACTCCCGGTTCGGACTCAGCGGTTACGCTCGTCGACCAGACCCGTGATACGGCAGCACCAAGCACAGGGAGAAGGCCAAGCTGCGGGAGTCGCCGGCTCAGTATATCTCGATCATTTGCAGTACCTCGAAAGTCGCACATTCCAGCACCACTGCAGCTGGAGGATGCGAACCAAGAAAGTCCACAATTGGCCGAAAGCCCAGACGCCGGGAGCACCGTATGGTTCAGCTCTGCTTCGCCCGCACCATCGACAGTATCGAGCACTGTCACACTGTGTGATAGCCCTTTGAATTCGTTCTGCCAAGGCTGGTGTCGAATGCCCGAACAAGGCGACCTTTATTCGGAAAGCAAGTATCCGCAAGAGATTGGGGAAGTCATCTCACTCTCGTCTTGCAAAGATTCGGAGCTGTCTTGGGAGAACGAGGAAGGTATCAGCATGACCCAGGTACATTTCTCTCTCGACATCTGAGGTTTCCCAGCATAACACCCAAATTTCAGGCGCTAATCCGAGTCTTAACTGAGAATCCTCATCCGACGCTGAGAGAATTGGTCACGCGAGTCAGGTCAGCAGATTTTGGTACTTCCTGACTCAGGGCATCTCATCGACCTTTCGATGCAGTCACACACTTCACTCACTTACACTCGAACGACACATCAAGGCAAAAGAATGGAAGGAGTACCGCAAGACTCAACTTGTCAAGTCGGCATCCAGCGATACATCATTTGACACAGAAACCTTCCAGCACCCGCAGATTGCGAGCCACAGACCGTTGGACCTGGAGACGCGATGGGATGTATAATACCTGTGGCCGGCGCTGACATTTGAATTGATCAAGGCCCGTATAAAGCGCGCGTCGGTTTACAGCCTTTCCGCATGCTTTATTCTTTACTAATATGTATAATCTTCCCGTAATTATGGTATACACAGTTAATTGATTCAGGATAATAGTTACCGACCGTTCATTATAATCGTCTATTCCTTCGTTATCTTCACATAATTCCTGTATAAATTATTCTCCAACCACAAGAAGATTTGTCCGTCAATGCTACATAATGGAAACTCAAATCTTGGCTACATGCGTCCCATACAATTTTGGATCTCTCGTCACTGGCAAAGTCCTGGAGGCCCCTTGAAATCCGGCTAACTTGCCACTGTGTAGCTATCGTGGGAAATCATCACGGCAAACTCCGGGAACACGTCATGAACATCTTCCACTTCAGTCCAAATCCTCCGAAACTGCAGTAATGGGTGTTGTCTAACAAGTATGTGGCTCTTACATTGGATGCTACCCGATGCTGCTTTACTCAATAGTACTAATCAGGACCGCACACGGGTTCAATCCAATCCAAATCGTCACACCCGCCATAAATGGCCCGGGGCGTTATTCTTTGTAAGAATGGCGGATGGAAATGTGAGAAATTACCGATCTCCGATGCTCTAATCTCGCGCAAATTTTCTTGACTCGCAAGCTTAAGCCTTAGTAGTAAGTGAAGAGTAACGCTGACTTTTTCGGATGCTATCCGAGTTCGAATGATAGCGGCACCCATGCTACACGTATAGGCTGCCGGTGCTTCCTGTTTACATAGACTCATGTTTTCAGTCCTCATCTAAAGATTTCGATACCCTCCGCTCATCCATGGGTGAGAAGAGAAACGCTCAATCCATAGAGGATTCCACCTCTGGCACGGAGATTCTCACTGGACGGCGACTAGCCATCGTTTTCACTGCAATGTGAGTGGAAGCGCTAGCGCTTCCACTCACTGTACCTCGCTCAACTCGGCCTTCCCTCAATACACTCTGGAAGATTACTATCGTCGTTGCTCGTCGCTCCTGATCAAATAATTCTATGTGCGCACCTTTTGTATATTTTCTGGTTCTAACCGACCTTTGATTCAGCAACTGCTCTCCCTCGGATCGCATCTGTAAGAACGAAAACTCTCAATCGGCCTCAATTAATCGCCTTCGATCTAGGACTTCGATTCATTTTCCTTGCAAGGATGGGTCTCCGATTCATTTATCTTAGCACAAACCGTCTTCCTCCTATTTTACGGAAAGCTCCTGCGGATATTCCCAGCCAAGTGGGTGTTACTATCCGCAATCGCACTCTTCGAGATTGGGTCTCTGCTTTGTGGGCTAGCTCAAAATGTGAATCAACTCATAGCTGGGCGGACTGTCATATCCCAAGCCACGCGGCTCGAAGACCGCCCAAGGTTGTTTGGAATATTCGGCGCTGTGTTTGGTCTTTCGTCCGTCATCGATCCACTAATTGGCGGTGCGTTCACCGATAATGTTGGTCCTTGCGTGTGGAAATATATTTCATTTAGTTAATCAATCTTACAGGTGACGTGGGTACGTATCATCTGTACGTGACTTCTTTTTATTCTTCGCACCTACGTCTATTTGGCAGCGCTGATGCTTCTTTATCAACCTCCCCATCGGAGGGAGCTCTTTGGCCGTGGTAGCATTTTCCTTACAAGCCGCAACTCCCCTCGGTTCTGACCCCACTAAACGCTCACTGAGGGACCTTCTGCGTCAAGTTCTTCAGATGGACTTTGCCGGTGCGATCCTGGATCTGTAACGTGTGTTGTGCTCGCCTTGCAGTGGGGTGGAAATACCAAGCCTTGGAATGATTCGGCTGTTATTGTCGTAAGCCAGTGTCTGCATGCCACAGCATCCTTGACGAGGGTAACACAATTCCCAAGACCTTTGTGATTTCCGGGCTTTCGGCAATCGCGTTCATTATGTGGGAGCGACATATGGGAGATAGAGCACTGACTCCTTTGAGTATATTCAAATCACGTTCTGTGTGAGTGTTCCATGTTACTTATTTCCCCTTGAAGGAAGCGCCCTTGATTCATAGGTATGCGGCTGTTGGCTACAGCTTCCTCACTCGCTTTTTCTCCTCTTGTTCTCTTACGCGAGTGCACGATATAATCTGTGGATATGGAGATGCCTGATGATGGCCATTTCAGTACATTCCCATATTCTATCAAGCTGCGAAGCACAGCAGCGCTATAACATCCGGCATCGATCTCCTCCCTTTCGTATTAGGGGTCGCCCTCACTTCACTCATATGCGGGCAGATCGTCTCCCAATTCGGATTTTAGTGCGTGATTCTTTCTTATCTTCGACACCGTTCACCAATCACCATCCTTCTTCAGCTGGCCATTTCTTGCTGTTGCTCCGTTCTTCCTTAGCATAGGATCAGGACTGCTGTACTCTCTGGATACAACGACATCAAACTCGAAGGTCGTCGGATTCCAAATTCTCTGCGGCATCGGAACGGGGCTGGCATGCAAAACTCGCTTCTGGCTCTACAGTAAGTTGTGGGTTACTTCACCACATTCTTCTCCAACTGAATAATCAGGGTCGAATTCAAGGATGAGCCTTCACCAATCGGGCAAGCGATGAGTTTGGGGTCGTTCGCTCAGGTCGGTTACTTATATTCATCCGCTGATTTCTGTCTGACACAAGGCGGAATACTTAGTTCCTTGGCGGGACGCTAGGTCTGGGCATCACTGAGCCCTATTCGCATCCCAGCTCTCGAATTATCTCCTCCGATACGCACCGGACGCACCCGCCTCCATTGTGCGGGAGTCGCCCACCTCGATATACACTGAGCTCCCGGCAGCGATGATCCCTGGGTAGTTAAGGCATATATGGCGAGCTTGAACATCGTGTTTCTTGTCGGCGTGCCAGTCGGTGAGTTCATCGTGCGTATGTGCTGAAAGGGCTTGCCTTACTCACACATTTCATAGCGTTCCTCGCTTTGATTTCCGTGGCTTTCGTCAATAACATCAAAATCGTGCCGCAGAATCCTGGCGCGGACTGGGATGGCCACGAGAAAGCATCGGAACAAACATAGAGACAAGCTACCAAAGCGGTCTGACCGTTGACGACCGTAGCATACATTTGCGCTGATGTATCATGTATGTAGGTACGGCACTTGCTTGTTCCTTATGGGGATCACTACAGTGATACACTCCTTGTCATTTCTCGATCGTGATCGGACTTGATGCATCGATGATCGGGTTCGTTATTGTGCTGGTTCGTTCACTACACGGATGGCAGGCTCCGGAGGCGCACTATTTGTGCCTGTGTGCTCAGCGACTCAGAGCGTCAAGCCCGGCTCTTCTTTCGTGGCAGAATCTGTGCTGACCAGATAACTAGAACTTGAATTACGATGCCGTGTGCTGTCCAAATCACCTCCTCAGACTCGGACTCTGGTTCCGGATTCAAGACATAGCGCGCCATCTTCCACCTGATTAACTTGACGCACGGTCCCGGAGAACAACCCGAGACTGAGACTCGAAGCTTTGTTCTCTGCATTGGGTCACCGATCCTCGATCCCAACTCTTTGTTTGATCTGGGTTGTTCTTGCCTTTCTTATTGTTACGCAGACTCACGATCGATATTGCTCATTGTGCAGCAATATTACGGTAAAGGGCGAGGAAATGGTATAAAGGGGCGCGCAATTTCCAGCACTCCCCAGGCTCGCCTACTCCAACACATTTGCCCACCTCCAGTCCTCTCATCCTGAGTCATCCTCTTGTAATGGACGCTTTCACCGCCACCACTTCCAAGGTCGAGGACGTCGTCCTGCCCCCGTAAACGAAGACGACGGCACGGGCTCGAGCGGCAGCTGCGTTGTCTGCAAGGAGGACACCACCCTCCCCCCGTCAACGAGGACGATGGCACCGGCTCCAGCGGCAGCTGCGTCATTGCTTGAGTAGTGCTCGTGCTTCAAGTTCACGTATGGCAGCACAGTACGTCCATGGGCCCTGTCTAGGACATTCCTGACGACATTGAATTCAGCGCTGGCATTTTATCACCGTCTGGGGAGTTTAGTGAGGGAAGTGAGCGCGACGGGTCGGGTGGGCAGAGGAAGACCAACAGCATTTACGCGCCTTTGGCAGCGTGCAATTATTTATCCACTTCGACTCTTCGTTCACATACTTTGACATACAATACAATTCGGTCTGCAGCCTGATAATTGCCCCGCTGAGTTTTCAAAAGTAGAGCAAATTTAAAAGCAGGAACACCTCGGATTCAGACTTGAGGGCGGAGGGTTTCCCTGAGACAGAAGATCGACACCCAACGTCATAAGTACAGGGGGTACGACGAAAAAGACTTGACGTAAATTTCTATCTGGTCTATAGCGAGTTGCCAACACCTCCCTATAAAGTTAAGTCGACATGCGACGGTTCCGACGGAGACACACATCTTGTGCATGAAGACACTTGCAAGCGGCAGCCCAGCGTGATATTACGTTCTTTTCAGCTGCTTCGACGCCTTGTATCACTGAGACAATTACACCCAAACTAAGCGGGAAGACGGGACAGTGAACACTGATGCCCCAGGCCAGCGCGCGGAGTGAGTGCTGTCTCCCAGATACGGCCTGTTCTGAGGATGCCACAATTGGAATGTGCCTTGGCTGAGATGCTATTCAAGACGAACATCTAGCAGTGAGCCTGGTAGGGATGTGAGACAAATTGCCAGCGCGCATTAGAGGCAGTGCCGTAATGTTGATGCATGGTAATCTTGATATTTGCTGACTAATAGCAGCAAACACGTTCACAGGTTTTCTGTTCGCAACTTCCATGTCCGGATAATTCTATTGAGAAACCCGGTTTCCCAAAGGCTTATTGGGAAACCAGGATTCTAGGAACCCCTGGTGATGGTGGCAGCAGTGCCGGTGCATGCCGATCTAGATGCCGATCCAGATCACACTCGAATTTCTGTCTTCGGATCTGTTTTTGAGCCCAGATAGTATGGTAGAACTCGTTGCAACTCGTTGAATGTCATATTTCCTGGTGGAATTATGCTGGAGGCAAGGACTGTGTGCGTATATGCCTGAACCACCACCAATATTTGTTGAACTACCACCAACCGTATGCATTGACCCGCAATGCCATTGAGAGAATCTTCCCTTCTAACTCTACACTGCATTCCACTGTACACCATGCCTTGAAGACAATGCATATTTTTTGCCATTGTTGAGTCACTGCAGCTCTTTTGAATGTACAAGTGATGTTGCCTGATAAAACATGTACAGGAAATTTCCCAATCACCCACAGGTTGTACTGAATCTATGCTATATGCCCCAGCCTCTAGAAAATTCCAAACCAAGTATAATGGGTACCGACAAGCACCACATCTCTGGCTCGCTGTCAGTGGAAGTGTCGGAAACTACCAGCTCACTCAGACTTGGGCAGTTCAGGAGACCACAACAGGCCCGCAGGGATCAGACCTGGTACCAGGTCATCCTGAGAATAAGTCAAAATGGGCTGCATTCAAACACAATCTTATTCGTACAATATCTGTATCTACATATTGCAATGTTGGTGAGAATAACCCAGAATACTCGGGACAAAACTGACTGAGAACGGAGATGGTCTTGAAGATGACTTTGATCAAATTGCCATTTTGGGGGCATTGTCGGATTTCTTCTTGCCTCTAGCTGTACCCTGTTGAAGCTGAGAGCCCTGAGTTCATGTACAGTGGTCAACTCGTATTTATAGAAGCTTAGAGAATGATAATATCCCAACTACAGCTGGTGCACCATTGAGATTTTTAAAATGCCAGAAACCATATTGTCTTCATCTTTATGCATTGTGTTGTGCACCATGCACAGTAGCTCTGGATCCCAAATGTTTCAATATTGTTTCTATGCATGTTGGTTACATTCAGGAAAAATCCATGGGTCTCAGTGTGTCAGGTTCACCTCACAGTGACACATCAAGTCTGCAAAGATGGGAAAGGGCCAACAATGATTTGCAACTCAAAGAGCAATGGGAGGCCAAAGAAAACCAGATACAAAATAAGTAATGTATGCTCAGATGATAATATCAGTGTTGGGTCAGGCATGGCAGTGGTGAAATACACAAAAACACATCGAATGGGGAGCAGGATGTGTGCTAATCGTAGAATGCACCGAGATGTGCGCATGGGCCGCGCTGCCACCTGATAGGGCTGGTCAATAACTAGAGGTTGGTTATCCAACAATCAACTCACAGCTATACTCGTGGATTGGCGGAGCAAGCGTAGCTCGGAGCCCATGCTTGCTTGCAATATTATAGATCGTCTCAGGTGTGAACGAGTGCGTCTGCAGCCTGCAATGGAGGCAGGGGTCCAGTCATGATTTCGTACTTCAAGTTCCGGAAATTAGGACGATATTCTCATTTCGAACAGAAACTCACCTGTCCAGGAGCAGCTTCCGCGTGGTACATCTGCACCTCGACCCCAGAAATTTCAAGGGCGTCGACTATCTCCCCCAGAACTCGCTCCGCAACCGATCCAGTGGGCAACACAAGAATTCGAGTAGCCTTGGAGGTTGTGAACCGTGGTGATCTGAGACGTCGAAGCAAGAAGAATAAATTCGTCTCAAATCTGACAAGGAATTCAACCTCGGAGACAGTGCGAGCTGTTCAGAAATTTTAATGAGCACAGCTGAATTTCGAAACTGACGCTCTGCTCACTCCACTATGTCGTGCAGGATCCGCAGACACAATTCTGCCTGGGCTGACAGCTTCCCGCCAAGCCCAACAACTGGTGATTTCGCCTCAAACTAGCCCAGAACGGCCGCATGACCTGGCTTGTAAGGAAGGACCCGGATGGTAGACATGTCTGGCAGGTACGGATATTTGGAGTCCAGCGCAAATCCGTCCGCCATCGTCAGGAAGACAACCCCGAGGCGTGCGGTAAGAAATGTTATGTTGGGGTGGGGAGATGCAAGAGTTTTCTCGAAGTAGGTTATGGGTATATCCCAGTAACGAACATTGTTTGTCAGATCTACGAACTGCAAGCGAATGAAGTAAATTCCGAGTGTCTTTGGGGTGCTGATATCCATAGGAGGTTTGTACCGATCGTAGAGGGCGAATAAATGACAGCATGGCTCAACTCTGAAGTCATAACGAGTTATGCAGGAGGGGGGGAGGCCTTGGAAATGGTTGCTTCCGATACCGTTCTCCTGTATTTAGGAGGGCAGTGCATCTGTGTACACTGCAGAGATAATCAGGAATGGAAGACTACCGTGACGCCGTGAGAGGCACACGTTCCAAGTGAACATGGCCACATGTAGTATCAAAAATGCGCCCACAGAAGCTTGGGAAATGACAGATGGTTCAATCCTTTCTGACAAGAGAACGCCGTTGGACCCTGAAATACCCAGTGATGTAGTTCAAGCCAGATTCCGAAACCGCAAACTTTTAAGTTCAAATTAGTTCTACAAAGATTGACCAATCGGAAACCGTGACCCGGTACTGGGTCAGCCATCAAATCTTGGATTTTGACGCAAATAATTCTCCGAGGCCATTGCCTCTCCAGATAAAATATATCTGAGCTTGTAGATACATTTGAAGCTCATTTATGTAGGGGACTGCCTTTACAGATTGTCTATAAGTGCATTTGGGATTGAGATATTTGCGAAAAAAAATCCTGCGTGACCTGGTACCGGGTCCGATGCAGTATGGCCGAGGACCGGCTTACAGTACTTATCACCAATTTAATAACTCTCTCTTCGGGGGCGAACAGAGCAGAAACAGCTTAGTTCGAGAGTTTGAAACTCCGCTCACGCCTTGATTGCCGCGGAAGGGTTTCTGGTTAAATTTTCGCGGGGGTTTCTGCAAAATTCCCTAAAGCGGTAGGGTTTCTGCGTGAAACCGGGTTTCTCAATGGAATTATCCTCCATGTCCGAGTTTTTTGCCTCCGCTTCTCCTTCGACGAAGGAACGCTCATTCGGAAAAGAACAAAGAACCCACGTTTGCTTTGTGAATCCCTGTTCATCGCGTCGGTTCACGTGCGTGGCGTTAAGCACGTTGGTCAGCTTTGCGTAGTCGCCTCCAAATCCTGAGTGCTCTCCTTCGCTTTAAACTTCTTGAGTGCCATCGAGCCGGGGAGGCACTCAGACATGGCGACTTGGACATAGCCGGCTTACTCTCACTAGCTTGGACGTCCGTGTTTTCTTCATTCCACGCGTCTGGACGTATAGGCTCAAGTGCGGACATTCAAAGTCTGCTAACGGTCGGACCGATTACCCGCTGGCGTCTCCCTTCCCCCCATTTGAAGTTCGCTTGTGTTCGGATCATCGTGTTCATGAACCCCACATCTTGCTCCTGTCAATTTCCGTGCAACAGCCAGCCTTTCGCAATGACGAGCGCTCCAGTTCTGCCATTGCACTCCGAGTCGCTGAGGGTGGCAATCATCACTGGTGAGCCATAATGATACGGCACGATAGGACGCAGCTGAACTCAGCCCAGAGAACTTCTTGCCGAAGATTGACGGCGTAACGATCACGTTGGCCCACCTACTTGAGCACCTGAAGGTGCGTGGGGCGAAAGCCATGCTCCTTGGACCGGAAAGCGGAATGGTGTGGCCCCTCTTTACCATAGTATATGCCCTATATCTCATTTATTTTCAGGCCGAATACGCAGGGTGTCGTCTCTTCGGCACGTTCGGGGTCCCACTAAAGGTTTACCCTGGGCTCAAGATCAAGCACGCGTTTATTTGTTACCTCTGCGACACGATCTCTAAGAGTCTTCCTAGCTTCATCTCTGCGGCGTTCATCCGCGCATTGCGCGAGTTCAAGCCCGATGTCATACATCTTGTCGACCCGATCTGGCTCGGCGTCCAAGCTCTCGCTGCCATTACTATCTTGTTCCCCGGGATACCGGTGGTGACGAGCCACCACACCAACCTGCCCACCTATGCGACTATTTTCGGATACCCATACTACCACCATCGCACTTGGCAGATCCACTGCTACCTGCACTCCTTCGCGAAATATACCCTCGTCCCGAGCGCGAGTACCGCCGATCTTCTAGAACAGAAAGGCTTCGCAAACCTGCGAGTCTGCCATCGGGGCGTAGATCCACTGTTCAATGTGCCATCAGCCCTTTTCTCCGTATGCTGTTATCTGACGCGTGTTATAGCCCTCACTGCGCAGCGGCGCGCTTCGCGAAAGCTGGGGCGTGAAGCCCGGCGATCTGGTTGTTCTGTCGGTGGGACGTTTGAGTCCGGAGAAGAACCTATCTCTGGTCGTAGAGAGCTTCTCGCTCCTGCCCCCGTCCGTTCGGGAGTGCGCCAAGCTGGTGTTTGTCGGGGACGGACCGTTCCGTCTAGACTTGCAGCAGCTCTGCGTGGCCAAGGGCGTACAGGCAATCTTCACTGGCCAGCTCACCGGTACCGCGCTCGGGGCCGCCTTCGCAAGCGCGGACATCATGAGGTAGACCGTCCCCCTCCACCGATTCCATGCCCGCCTAACACCCCCCCCCCCCCCCCCAGCTCCCCATCAATCACTGAGACCTTCGGGCAGGTCACCCTTCAAGCCATGGCAAGCGGGCTCCCCGTCGTCGGGCTCAACGCTGAGGGCACCGCCGACCTCGTCGTGCACCGCACCACTGGGCTCCTCCTCGACGTGCACGCCGCCACCGACGCGCGCCCAGGCGTGCCGCTCGGGCCCGTCGCGTGCTTCCGCTCCGCCGCGCACCTCATGCGCCCCACAGGCCCGGCGTTCGGTGCGGTCGCTGCGCGCTACGCGCAGCTCCTCGCTGCGGTGCTGAGCGCGCCGCCCGAGTGCCGTCGGGAGATGGGGCGCGCAGCGCTCGCGGCGGCGCGCAAGTACCCGTGGGAGCGCTGCACGGAGCGTATACTGGACACGTACGTCGAGGCGCGTGGGTGTGCGCCGGCACCGGGCGTGGGCGCAGGGCCGGGCCCGGGGGCGCTTCAGGTTGTGCTAGACGCGCTGGTGGTGGTGCATGCGTTGGTCGCGGCGACCCTGTCGCATTTCTCGTACATGGTCCCGACGGCGGCGGATCTGTTTGGACTGCGGTAGCGCGCGGGTGGGGTGCTGGGTGCAGCGCTCGCGCGGAGCCTGATTTGTGATGATATGTACTAGATACTAATAGAGGACTCTTGTATATGTGTGTACAGTATTTCTTTTCAGGACAGCCTTATCCTGTGACGAATATCACCGGCCTTGTAATGGGTGGATGTTTTTTCTTTTTCTTTTGAGAATGGGAGGTTCTGCTAACTGGACGCTGACCGCGTTTAGAACCTTTTCCTTGGAGTGTGGCCACCGCGGCATTGCCACGGCCGAACATCAGGAGAGCTGATGAAGCTATGCAGTACTACGCAGTGCTGTGCAGTATACAGCACTCAAGGCGCACCAAAAATGCGAAAATATCACCTACAAGTTTTTTTAAGGAGGTTGATGGAGCTCCCCCACTCACGTGCACATCACGTGTTTGTCAAAATTGCTGCCTGCGGCACCCTACCTTGTAAATGACCCCGCAACACATCTTAATAATAGTTCTGAAGTCATTGGATACTCAACTAGCACAAATGAGTGAGTTTACCGTTCCTTTGTGTCTCAGGAATGCCCCGGTGCAGGGAGCCCCTAATTCTTATATGTATGTCTGAAAATCACCCCCAAGGCACGTAAGAACTATAAAATGCCTGAAAAAAAAGATCCTCAAGAAGATTTATGCTTTATTTACATTCCATGCCATACAGGAGTTTGAACTTCCAAGAACCAAAAGCACCAACAAGTTGAACGATGCTTTGCACATGTTATTTCCTCGGCATCTGCCGGTTCGCCAGCACTCTGAGGACACATATCGTGCCAATAGGTGAGCATATGCCCCATAACCTGTTAATAACCCCCAAATAAACTTCTAATACCTTGCTAGATGTGCCACTGCAAGATTCCACATGAAGCCACCGACAAAAGACATACAATTCTTTTTAAGGGCATCCAGTATATCATCTGTAGAAATGGCCACTGGCTTAAATACATCCTATATTGTAATATATTCTGAAGTGTGGAGCAAGCTCCGATTTGAAACATTAGCGTAGAGTAGAAAATTCAGTAGACAAATTAAAACTTGTAGATAGTTGATGAATGCAATTGGTACAAAACGGCGACGGAAGTAGCTGCAATCAGCGGGTCTTTCGAAAACAGAGAGTTGTTCACTCTCAGTGAGTTGTGAAAGGACTCCTGAAAGTTCATCTTTCAGCACCCATTTACAGAAAGAAGAAAGACATCATTTTCACGCAGTTGAAAGGTGCATTGAAGTTCTTTGTTTCAGGTTTTGCTGAAATTTTCGCCCTATATATGGAAATATCATAAAAAAAGGAAACAAAGACACTCAAGAGCACTTCCTCGCTGACACGTTCAAGTGCGATGGAGACTTGGAAGATGCTTCAAAGCTGCTGACTTCCATCAATTTCTCTGTCACCTGGTGTCTTCCAGGAAGGCAGTGGCACAGCTGGCCAAGTACGTGTACGAGGTTCTTATTTTTTTCGACAAGTTTGAAGCTGGTTACCACACTCCTTAATCATCCTTCTCTTGTTGCCTTCCTGTCCTGACTACTCGTTTTTGTGAGAGGATCTCATAGTATTTCTTTCAAAGTGTTCAATAGCTGGTCGACTGTAGCATACATTAGGGCTGATGTATGTAGGTAGCCCGTACGTTCCTCATTGGGACCACCACAGTATATATCCCCTCCTCCTCCTCCGATGCAGCTTTTGACTGCGTGAAAATAAAGTTTTGCTTCTATCTGGAAATGGCTGCTGAAAGATAAACTTTCAGGAGTTCTTTCACAATTCACTGAGAGTGAACAACTCTCCATTTTCGAAAGAGCTGCTGATTGCGGCTACTTCCATCGCCGTTTCACACCAATTGCATTCATCAACTATTTATGAGTTTTGATTTGTCTACTGAATTTTCTACTCTATGCTAACGTATTGACGTAGGTCAATATTTTGCTTTCTCCGGTGTGTGTAAACATTAGAGTGTGATGGTTTGATTCCTCGCTGGTGCATAGGATGAATGTACTAAGGATGTTCTGATCCAAATTTTCTCTTCTGCAACACAGATCGGGCACTTGATTTTAAGTACATCAGAGCACCATAACCCATGGCCACATCTATTTGTACATTTCAAAACCTTGATGTACGGTGTGATCCCCTTTTTATAATACTATCCAATGTGCAATGTGATTGGCATTATGATGGCAGAAATCCCAAAAGTATTTATTTCAATTATGTATACATCAGCAACTGACAAGTTATTTTTTCGGATCTTATATGTCTGTTCTGAGAGTCAAAAGAAACAAAGGTGAAAAACATGGAAAAGATATTTGTCTTTCTAAGCTAGGTCCCCTTTCTTAGAAAAGAGAAACAGACTCAAAGACACAAGAAGAAATTAGAAAAGCAACTCAGAAGTACTCTGAAAAGAGATCTCGCAAGCACATATCCTGGGGGAAATTTACATATATCATATATCATAACGAGGCACGGGCATGAGCACGTACTGCCCCTGCACAGTGTGCATGCCAAGAAATTGCTGTGGCAAGATAACAGGCAGGGACAAACACAAGTTCGGAAATAAGCGCTGCATTAGCTGCGAAGCTTGAGCTCTTTCACCACCACGCTCTCTACAAGTTCTCTACGATCCGTTTTCTGTAACTCACACCTGTGAGACTCTTTGAAACTTAAGGTTGCTTTGGTTTCTCATTTAGCAGCTGGTGGGAAGATATCGAATGAATCTCAGGCTGGACTTCACTTGAAGAGTTTCCTTCCCACTATCGGCATTCAGGCAACACAATTCTGCACCGGTTGTCACCATGTTCCAGGTTTTTACAACAACGAGATGCAAAGCAGGCAAGTTGCCTGCTGGATATTGCCCTCTGCATCACTATCTGTCTCTGTCTCTGTCTCCAAATCGTCGCTGGCGGTGCCGAGAGCTGACTTCAATTCCTAAATCGAATGAAAGGCTCCGAATTGATTGACTCTCTTGGCCAATTCGACTGCGCTTCAAATATAATCGCGACGAAATCCGGGGGCAAAAAGGGAACAGGACCGGTTCACCCCGCCGTTGTGTCTTCAGTGACACTGAGTCACTCCCACCAACATATGCTATAACCAATGTGATCTCAATCTCCTATGGCTTCCGGTTATCCCTGTTCTTTCCCAGTACAGTCCACCCCATCCTTCAGTCGCGCCGCAATGGTGAGTGCAAGCGACATTCTGAACTTGCTGCCTCACTGACTAAGCTTGTAGGCTGTGGAAGTTGGGCTCATTATGTCAAGCCTACTGCTGTCTGTCCAGCTGTCCTCGCAGCTTTGCCTAGAGATAGGGCTTTCACTTCCGCCGTATCATCCCAGCTTTCTTTATCCTCTACCGTCCCTGTGGTTGCTTCCTCGACTTCCTCACTGACAACGGAACAGCCATCGTCGTCCCGAAATAATTGTTGGAACAAGTGTCTCGGCGTCCGTCGTCGCAATCCTCGATTTCATGGCAAACATGGTCTTGCATTCCCGTCGTTGCCGGAACGCTGTGTGATTGCATCGTCTCAACGAATCTTTCTTCCCACGACCCGCAGTCGCTCATTCTGAGAAGGGAAGAAAGGAGGAGCCCCAGCCTAATATTTCCATGGATGTACGGCATCCTGCAACATCCCGATGCTGGACTCTTCCCTTCCTTCCAGGCATAAAACAACTCCACACCCGGGAGAGTGTTTCGAGCCTCTCAAAGTCACCACACAACACTGTGCACTTGTGTGGAAGCATTGGTGGGCTATCGGCACTCAAAAAGGACATGGCATAGAAGGAGGTCCACTATGAGGACCTGCTCCCACTTGTATCCCCACCCAGTGCTCTTTCGCCTCACGGAAGTGGATCTGGCACCGATGTCGTTGTGCCAACTGCGTTGGTTAGCGAAAATCACTCCCCGGCTGTGTACACGCCATTTGCGCAACACAAGTCTATCACGTCGCTGGCCTCCTCTGGAGCCCATACAATTCTGATAGGCTTTCGTGTCCTCTCCTCCGACAATGAAACAGTAAGTATATTGAATCAAGGAGGTGCGTGCATCAGTAATAGTGCAATTTCCTTTTGGGGCTTTTACGGCTTTTTTAGCCCGTTTTGCTTGTGCACAAGCTCATCAGACAGAAAAGACCCACAAGCAAACAAGCAAGACTGACGAGTCTGAGTTGATGCCTTTCTTTTTGAAACGAAATCTTGTGAATAACTTGCATCTTAGTCTTCCTCCCTGAATCCGCGGAAAACAGCAATCACAAAAAGAAAAAAAGCAATTGGGCGTGTTAGCGGGTGGGGAAATATGGACAAGTCTTTCAAACTCCGCCCATCACGATGCCAATTGTTGACAGATGGCAACGGATGGTGTGACTTGCATAAAATGGTTGGTCGCCTCTTTCCTTTTCCCCCCATTTTCTCCACTTGCCTCCCGCCTCAATCCGTGTCTCTGGGCCCTTTGCCTCGTCTGACAATAGGCCAGTCCTCCAGCTACCCATACAGGCGTCTCGCAAATCCGTCGGCCCTTTCGCCTCATTTTTTCCAAGCTCTCAAGATTTTTCCACCCTATTGCTTCCAATTTCTCAATCGCAGCACGCCTCTCCAACGCCCTCACTCCTCAATGTCGCTGCCAGCCCGTCGCTGCTGACGTATGCATGCAGCCGCACTACCTGGGGCTCAGTGCGTCGCGCAGCCTAGTGCCCGTGCCCCTTGACTCGACCGCGAGCGGTGTCATGCCGCCGCGACCGCGCGCCGCAGACCATCACAATTTCCAATCTGTTTTACCGCACCTCGCACCACCGTGTCTACCCCCGGTCAGGTTTGGATCTATTAGTTGCATCCCACACTCCCTACCTACAGCTGCATTGTAGATCACCCGTCGTTATCTCTTCCTTTTTTAAGTTCCCCGCCCCGCCCGGCTCGACCCTTCTTTTTTCGTGCCTTTCCTACTATATTCCACCATCATCTGGGCCTTTTTATGCCCCACATTATTATGTAGCTCAATATATTGAAATACTGCATATTCCTTGGGCCTCTTGTGGGCTTGTCTAACTTTTCTGGCTTGCGGCGAGTTGCTTGTCAGATTTTTGACATAGCTTGTCGACTTGTCAGCTTGTCGGCTTTTCGGGCTCGTACAAGCTTGTACAAGCGTCTACAAGCACTGGCAAGTGAGTTGTTAAAAGCCTGATGTGTGATTCAATGAAAGTGGTTTTAGTACCAATATACGTGTAGCACTACATACAAACTTATCCAGGATTTCATGTACATCTGCCATCAATAAGTATCTCCGTCCAAGTTCAAGCCATGATCTAAGTTCCAGCGGCACCTCAGGATTTTCATCTCATAAACAGGTGTATCGTGAGTGAAACGGACTGTGAACGAATGAGGGACGACAATTCAAGTTAAATTTAAAGTGCCTTCCAGGAGTTTGCGCACATTCCATCGTTTCATCCATCCGTGGATCGACTCTCTGATGCAGGCCTAGACGGGGAGTTCTGCACTTGGGTCTGGATATGAGAGCTCTCTAATCCTTGAATTTTTTCGCGGCATTCCAAATGTGACTCAGCATCTCCAAGTCGGAGGGAAGGAAACAAGTGCTGATACGAGTGGGATATAAAACACGACCGAGCCAGAGGCGTGCGACAGCAAGTGCGGCCTCACCTCAGAGTGTCCTTGCTTCCTCCGAGCCACACACTGTTCCTTCTCCCGACCATGAGATTCTTTGATGTGGTGTAAATTACAATAAAAGACGCAAGAAGGTTCTTTAGCTCTGGGGATATTCTGCTAACGGGTAAGGAACAGAGAACGGGGGCATATACTCAAAGTTGAGGACGGCCTCAGTCG
>JARGXW010000727.1:0-67327 GCA_029204085.1 Mycena sp. CBHHK59/15
AAAAACCGATGATCCACATGGGTATTCCGTCCGGTTCCGGGCTCCGGTACCGGACATGGACCAGAAAGTCAAGGACGGGAAAGCATGGATATAACAGTATCCCCTCTTGTTTCCTTACCCTCAAGAACAGAGATGGAATTGTGGCATCCAAAGAATAATAGTTCTGGAAATGGATGGAATGAAGTCTTCCTAAACCGGAAAGGTTCTGGAAGGTCACGTGCTGTTGATATTGCACAACCGCAGTCATGGCGTGACTCATAACTTCTTTCTTCTGCTTCACCACCACCACTATACTCAAATGCCCCCTTACGCTCCCGGATACAACCCCAACGCGGTGGCCACGACCAGGAAGGATCCGACGGCAACTGGAAGGGCAAGAGAAGAGCGACGTCTGGAGAGCTTGAAGACAACTGGCGCCAGCAAAAGCAGCAGAGAGAGCAAAGGGCGCAGGAGCACCTGGAGCACCTCCGGGTGGATTTGGAGGAGGCTGCAGCGACTCGGTTGGAGATGGAAATGAGGGAGGCCCGGATCTGCCAGGAGTTGGAGGGATGGACCGGGAGGACATGGATGAGGAGGAGGAAACCGGAGAGGAGTCGGTTGGGAGGGGGCCCCAACGACGAGACGGATAGTGACCGGGAGAAGGACCTGGGCCAAGGTGCATTTCAGTGACCGGAATTGACTGGATACTAACTAGTCCTCAGAGTGCAACCAATGCAAGAAGGTCGCTGAGATTTGCATAGTCGAGGGCGGTTCCCACGCCACCACCACCGCCTGCAACCGATGCAAGGCGAAGAAAGTCAAATGCTCCCTCGTTGGACCATCGAAGCGGGTCAATGTTATATACCGAGCCGAAGGAAGAACAAGATGAACGAGTCTGGAACCGGAACCGGGACCAGAGGATCGGAACTTCCGGAAAGTATATGGGGGGATAACGCAAGCACCACAGGACAGTAGGATGTGCGTACTACCGAGGCCGGTGAAGGAAAGAGGACCGGAGGAATTAACCGGAGGACGACTCAGTGCAAAGTGGAGAGCAAAGCAACGTTAATTATCAAACTGAAGTACATGGCATATGTTAAGGGTTTATATAGCTAAGTCCTAGTTGTATTCCTAAAAAGGTGCGAGTCAGGTGACCTGTCGGACATACCAATAATACGAGTCCCAATAGAGGACAGAGAAGTGATGTCGGAGAAATTGACAATAAGAAGATGGATTATAAAGACGGATAAACGGGAAATGCTCAGTAATCCTTCATTGCGTAAAAACCGGGTGATCCGCAATGAGTCCGAGGATATTCCGTCCGGTTCCGGGCTCCGGTACCGGACATGACCGGAAAGTCAAGGACCGAGAAAGCATGGATATAACAGTCAACCAGCGCGAATTAGCGAAAGCACAGGGAACGAGGAAGACCAGAACAAGCTCCGGTAAGGTCACCGCGCATCGCCCCTGTCCTCGATATGTGGAGTCGACACCGGAACCAGAGAGTAGCCCCAGGCCTACCGGCAGGATCTATTATATCCTGAGCCAGAATGAAGATGACCAGCCCGGTGTGGCTCCAGAACCGGAAATTGATCTGGATAACCGGAACTGGACCGGAGTCAAGAAGTCGGCTTTTCTCGCAAGCACCACAGCTCAGAAGGGTGTGCGACTGTCTGGGGAGGAGCCGAAATGAGAGAAGGGCCAGAATGGCGAAGAAGAGCAACCGGCGGTCGACCGGAAGTCCGGGGGTCAACCAGAGGTGGACCGGAGATGAACCGGAAGACCGGTAATGGATCGGAGATGAACTGGAAGACCGGTAATGGACCCGAAGGAAGATCGAATGAAGAAGAAGACATCCGAGGGTACTGAGTTTACCCCGGAGTCGAGTCGCAGACGAGACGAGAAGTTAAGACTCAGTCCATGAAGGAAAACATGGAAACAATGTTAATTTTCCAGATGAAGTACTGGAAGTATCTAAGACATATTTATACTACCAAACTAATTGTTGATACTAAAAAGGAATGAGAGGAGGAAAGACAATAATGGTGGGAAGGATTGGTAAGTCAGGAATAAAGGACAATAAGGGACCCATGCGACCGGAGTCAGATGGTGTCGGAAGAAGTGATGGTTATGTAATCAACCATGAGAAGAGAAGTCCAAGACAATAAGTCAGAAGAACAGAAGTACGGATAAACGGGAAAACACTTAGTAAAGTGTTGTAGCGTCAAAGGCCCGATGGTCCGAGATGATCTGAATCATTCCGAGATACTCCGGTTTACCGGCAACCAGAGTGTGACCGGAGTGTGACTGGAATCAAGATGCACAGATATAACAGGATCGGGGAAATAGGTCCCAGGACTCGCATTGACAACATGTGGGTCCTGCTGAGCAACTTCGAGTGTTGTCTCGACACAGTCGAGGCATCCCGGGAGAAACACTGAGTCCGTCACCACCGGGTGAACTTGGTTTTAACCAGACTGGTGAAATGGCTATCCCGGGATTACTTCCTGGATGGCGCTCCAGAATGGATGATGGAAATCATCCAGGGATTGGAGGAGGATGGGGAGTGGATGGATCCCAATGAAGAAAGGGAGGAAGAAGAGAGGGGACTGGAGCCGGAACCGGAAACGAAGGTAGAAGAGGAGGAGGTGCAGATCCGGTCCAGTCCGGAGTGGCCAGAAGGTTTCCGGACCGAGGATGAAGAAGAAGAGAGGGTCGCAGAAGAAGATCCCCGAGACGATGAAGATTTTCAGGAGATCGAGGAAGGAAACAAGTCCCTGCCTCCAATTCAGGTGGAGGAGCAACCGGAGGAATCAGAGGGCGACTAAACATTTGTAATATAAAAGTTTTTTCTGAATTATTTTCTTTCTTGTTTTTCTTGAATGCTAAGAGAGTCCGGAGTCGACCGGAATAACCGGAAATACCAGGAGAGTAAGAAAGAGAAGGATTTCAAGGGTTTGGTCCAGGCTTGTTAGGAAAACAACGATGAAAGTTGTCGATATGTTCATCGGCATCAACGTCATCCGCACTAACCCAACTAAACTGTTCGTCGGTGTTCTCGTAGCCCTGCCATTCAACCAAGTACCGGAGTTGGGTCTGGGGCAACCGGAAATGGTGATCGATCTTCGAGTCAACGATTTATTTGATCTCATAGTGTTCTTCACCGTCAATGATTTCTACTGGAGCCAGAGGTGGTTCCTCGCAACCGGAAAATGGATTCAGAAAATGGGGCTCGAGTTGAGATATGGAAGACCGGATGAACTTGTGAAAGGCTTTTTGGGAGACAGATGGTATAGGAAGCCGCACTGGGTTTACCGATGACTTCGTAAGGCCCAAGGTGAGTTTCCGAGAATTTTGGAGTGGGCCGTTTTGTCCGGATATACTTTGTCATGATAAATGCTTGGTCGCCGATCTGTAACCGGGGATCCGGAATACGTTTCCGGTCAGCAGTTTCTTTATATCGCTGCTGAGCGAAAGTGATTTGCTCCCAGAGGTACTGATGAAGGTCCTGGAGATCGACAACGTAGTCTTTGGCATACATGTTCGCGACATCGCGTTCCGGGTGGATATTGATAGTCGGATTATAGCTTTTATTCGCAAAGAACGGAGATATTCCGGTAGAAGCGTTCACAGAGTTGTTCAAAGCGAATTCAGCTAGGGGAAGTAGTTCGTGCCAGTCGTCCTGCTGGTACGAGGTATACATTCGGATATATTGTTCCAGTCTGGTTCATGTGTTCCGTTTGTCCATCCACTTCCAGATGATAACTGGAAGTATAGTGCAGCTCCATGGAGAGGAGTTCGCCCAAGGACCGGAAGAAAGATGAAACAAATTCGGAGCCCCGGTCACAAGTGACATGGGAAGGGACACCGTGCTTCAAGAAAACGTGAATAAGGAAAAGCCAGGCAAGTTCCGGAGAGTCGATATGAGTGTCACAAGGCACGAGAATAACCTGCTTAGAAGCACAGTCAACTATGACAAGAATAGTGTTGTACTCGCCGTAAACCAGTAATTGTTCAATGAAGTCAATAGAAATGGAATCCCATGGCCTGATGGGAACTGGAAGAGGCTTAAGCGATCCATAAGGACAGTGCCTAGGCTTTTTGTTGCGCTGGGAAAGAATGCAAGATCGACAATAGTCCCAGACGAAGTTCTGGCATTCCGGCCAGGTATATTCTCGGCGGATGAGAGCTAGAGTGCGATTCTGACCAAAGTGACCAGAGAGAACACGGTCATGCAAGTACTGTAGAACATGTAGTCACAACTCCAGAGAAGTTCTGGAGACCAGAGGCACATAAATGCGCTCATCGAGCCGGAGAAGACCGGAAGGATCAAGAGTCCAGTGGGAAGTGTTACCGGAGTTCGCAGTGTTAATACCGGAAACAGCGGCAGGATCATCGTTGAGATGGTTGCGGATATCTGAGTAAAGCTTCTCAAGATCCATAACAATGGTAGCTCGAAGAACAATTTCCTCAAGAAAGGTAGCGTGGAGAGATGCAGAGAGTTGATCTTGGGTGAAAATTGGGCGAAGGTGTGGCGGATTAAGCTGGCCATAAGCCCTATCCCCCTCTTTAGGGTAGACGTCCCATCATCTAGTCAATGCATCCGGTTTACCTCCGAGCTTTCCAGGACAGAACTGGATTACCATGTTGAAATGGCATAGGTACTCAGACCACCGGACTTGGCGACGAGTAAGAATTTTTGTCGTCGCAAAGTACTCCAAGTTCTTGTGGTCCGTGACAACATCGACCGGAAAGGTTGATCCCTCGAGATAATGTCGCCAAATGGTGAAGGCATCGAAAATAGCGAGGAGTTCCTTGTCGTGTGTGTTGTAGTTGAGCTCCGCCGGACCAAGAGTCCGTGACCGGAACGCAACCGGGTGGATATCACCATTGTCTCCTTGAATTGTGTTAAGTGCTGAGCCGAGGGAATCGGAATTGCCGAGAAAGTCCGAAGGTAAAAGGTCGGAGTTGTCACGGAGTTCTGAAGGGTCAGAAGGTCGTTCTCGCAAGCACTACAAACAAGAGTATGCGACTACCTGGCTTGCAACAAGGAGAGTCAAGTCCAGAGATAAGAACAGGAGGACGAGTAAGGATGCAGGAGGACCAGAGGAGGCACGGAATATCCAATAGGTCGGAAAGTCCGACTCAGGTTGCGTTGGGAAGGGAGAACGCAATAACATATATAATTATCAAACTGAAGAACAGAGGCTAAACTACTTAGCTTAAATACTAGTAAGCTAATTGTTTAGTGAAGTACAATAAGGTGTGAAAGATTAGTAAGTATAAGTCCGTGGACAATAAAGTTGTCAAGACAATCCTGTGAAGGATTAGTAAGTATAAGTCTGTGGACAATAAGTCGTCAAGACATCTTGTGAACGATGAGTAAGTATAAGTCCGTGGACAATAAGTGAATGTCTGATAAAATCCGAGAGTGAAGTAAGGGAATATGAGTAAGAGGAATCCGCTTGGTAATCCCTCATCGCATAATGTTCCTTGCGATGAATAGAAGTCCCCTCGGAAATTCCGAAGTAAGTCCGATCGGAGCTCTGAGGAACTCCGAGTTGCACGGATATAACAAATTGAGAGAATGGCTGCGATCGCATAATCGGAGGCATCAGATTCAACAGTTACTTGTCGACCCGGAATCCAATGGTGTAAGACCAGAGCCTCTGTATAAGCGTGTTTTAGTGTGTCGAAAGATAATTGACAATCTTCTGACCAATTCCATCGGACGTTCGACCGGGTGAGCCGGGTGAGCGGAATCGTGATGGAAGCACAATTCCATATAAAACACCGATAGAAATTGCAGAATCCAACGAAGGATTGAATATCCTTGACTTTGCGGGGAGTAGGCCAGTCTGTAATAGCTGAAACCTTCTCCGGAGACATCCGGAAACCTTCCGGAGACAGGATGAATCTGAGATACTCACAAGTAGTTACGCTGAACTCGCATTTTGGAAGTTTGCAATAGAGTCCTGCGTTCCGCAGACGCCGTAAGACTTCCCAGATGTGACTAGTATGTTGGGAAGGGTCGTCGGAATAGATGAGGATATCATCCAAGTAAACGACAACATAAATGTCCAGCAGATCAGCGAAAATAGTGTTCAAGAATTGCTGGAAAGCAGCTGGAGCATTTGTAAGTCCTTCCGGTACAACCCGGAAATCGTATGAGCCATAGCGAGTATGGAAAGCTGTTTTGGGCTCATCGCCCAGAGCAATCCGGAGAAGATGATAGGTGTGCCGGAGATCGAGTTTGGTGTAAATTCGTGCTTTTCCGGGAGCATCAAGGAGGTAGGTGATAAGTGGAAGTGGATAGGTATCCTTCTTTGTGATCCGATTTAGACCTCAGTAATCGACGCAGAGCCGGAGAGAACCGTCCTTCTTTTTAGCAAAGTGGATTGGAGCCCCATGACTAGACCGAGACAGATATATGAATCCGGCCTTAAGGTTGTTGTCAATGAACTCCCGAAGGGCAGCTAACTCGTTCTGGAAGAGAGAGTAGACGTGGCCGACCGGACGAACTTCGCCTTCCTGAGTTTCAATTTCAAGGTCATATTCTCAATGAGGAGGAAGATTGTACGCCTCCTTCTCCAAGAACACGTCGGCGAAGTTGTGGTATTCCGGAGGAAGACCGGAGAGGTCCGGAACGTCAGCTGAAGCAGAACGAGCCTGAGCTTCTTCAGTAGGACAAGCATGCAAGGTATACTGAACAGTATCCTTGTCTCGAATAATAGCACTATAAGCCGCAGCGGATACAAGCGACACAAGAGGAACGGAAGTGAATGGACGAGGCTTAGAAGCCTCCAAAAAAGGCAGAGAGGCCTCGGAAGTGTCCATAGAAGGACCCGAATCTGGCGAAGATGTTGGAGTCGGTGTAGGATCCTCGTTCGGAAAGACCGGAATGGAAGGATCCTCGTCTGTAGCCGGAACTACCGTAACTGGAACAGACATAACTGTCTGTGGTGTCGACTATGAATCACCGGATTGACCGGAACAGAATGATATGGTAGCATCAGACCAGTTAATCAACGGATTAAAGCGGTTGAGCCAATTGTATCCCAAAACCAAGTCGCAGGGTGAGTCAAGGCGGGTAACGAAAAATTCCATAGGATGGACATCGCCAGATGGGAATCGGATTAGCAGTCGGAGCTGCCGATTAATGATTGTTGAAGAGCCGTCGAGATATCAGAGTCTAACCAGAGCAACCGCATATGGTGAAAACCCATTTTTTTTCGCATTCTTTCAACGATATAAAACAATGAGAAGAACCAGAATCAATAAGAGTTCGCAAGCGGAAATTGAATCCCGACACAATTCGTGACAGTATGGAAGGAGTTATGGTTGCATAGTCTTCCGGACCGGAATGGATAGAGTCTGATCGGAACGTAGAGACGTGAAGTTCGACGTAAGGGCATTAGGGGAAAGAGTGGAAGCGTTGAGGCAAACCTCAGGAAGCACCCCAGAGTCAACGCAACTCGGACCGGATGCTGAGGTATCCGAGCTACTGATTATTTTTTTGACTCGGAGGTTTCAGTGGTTGTAGCAGGCTTTTCAGCTGCTGCAGATACCGCCTTGGCCTGAGCTTATTCCAGACACTTCCGACACTCCAAAGCTGAATGACCGGCACCTCCACAGAACATGCAGAGATTGAGTCGAGCTCGGTGTTCCCTTTCGTCTTTGGTGAGTCTCCCGTGCTTATCGAGTTTGTCGGCATACGGCTTTGGAGTCCTAATTGAAGACTGTTGAGCCAGTCTACCGGAAGTGGCCCTCATCGAAGATGGTGACGAGGTAGGGTTGCCAGACTGCCTTCCGAAGGGTTTCTGACCAGAAGGGAAATTAGACAGTTTAGACAACGAGTTGACGCTTCTGTTATCTTTTGACTGGTGACCAGAATTCCCAGAGCTTCCGGAATTTCCGGAACCAGTACCACCACTGCTAATTTTCTCATGCTCCCGCTCTCGCTGCTTCTCCAACTCGTGTTTCCAATAGCGAGCATCAATCTGGCGCGCAATATCTTTGACCCCAAGTAAGGTGTTGACATAGTTGTGATGAACCATTTCATCCTTGAGCCGGCGAGGAAGACCCTCGTAGAATTGATGCCACAGGGCATTATCGCCCCATTGAGTAAGGACTGCGAGATGATCAAAACCGATGATATAAGTAGCAATCCAGTCTCCGGATTTCATCCGGCAAGACCGGATGAGATCTTCAGCATCTCCCACCAGATCTTGCAGACCAAAATTCTCCTGGAGTTCCTGAACAAAACGTGGAAAATTTCCGTCCCAAGCCGGAACAGAACCGGAGTCGTAAAGGTTAGGTTCGAACCACTGCTGAGCAGTGCCCCGGAGATATGACATTATGTAGAAAATCTTGTCATCGTCCGAAATAAAATCCTGGTGACATTCCGCAAAATGCAGGTAACACTGAGTGAGAAAAGACTGGAGTTTCGTGGAGTCAGAGCCATCAAAAGTATCAGGATTGCAGAGATTCGAGCGAGTAGAACGAGGTGGAGCCGAGGAATGTGTGACATAGGACTGAATTGCATCCTGGAACGTACAGATAGTGCTGACAAGCAACTGTTCCGCAGACTCGGGATCTGGGGGAGGAGGACCCACTGGACCGAGTCCAGGTCCGGGTCCGGGTGGAGGACCGCCAGGACCACCACCCCCACCACCCCCACCACCTCCTCCAGGATGATCACCACCACCACCACCTCCGGGAAGATCACCTCCATTATCATCATTGGTATCAGGAGGGTCTCCATGCTCCGAAACGGAGGGTGAATGATCACTACTGCCATCGCCAGGTTCCTCGGCCTGAGGAACCAGAGGTAGTCCGGTAGACTCAGATTCCTCTACATCCTCAGCAATAGGAGGATAAGGAATCGGTGATGTGCTCTGCTGGATGGCTCGAGCACGACCCAGATATGGAGATCGTGGAAAAACAGTAGGACTATCCGGAGTGTGAGGACTTTGAACGAGTCTGTTATATCCATGCAGCCTCCCTCCATCGACCGACTTCCTTCCGGCCGCTCCGGTCATCCCTACGCTCCGGTCATTGACCGGAGCCAACCGGTCATCCGGACGAATCGGGTTTTTACGCAATGAAGGATTACTGAGTGTTTCCCGTTTATCCGTCTTCTTGTCTTCTTTCTTATTGTCCTACGACTTCCCATCAGCCCACCTGACTTGTCTTATTGTCAAGAACCACCCTCCTTCCTATTTGGGAATACAATTAGCTACTTAGTATATATATCACTATAATATGTCTTGTACATCAGATTGATAATTAACGTTGCTTGGCTTTTCTCCTCGCACTGAGTCGCCCTTGCATTCTCTACTCCCCTCCGGTACTCCGACTCCGGTCCCCTCCTCGGATTACCTGCCGGTCAAGGTAGTCACTCACCCTTACCTTTCTGTGGTGTTGTGATCCCCCCGTATACAGCCCCGGAGATCTTCCGGTCCTCCGATCTTCCGGTCCTCCGATCTTCCGGTCCTCCGATCCTCCGGTCTCTCCAGTCCCTCCGGTCTGGAGTTCCTCGGCTCGGTATATAACAGAGTCCCAGAACATTAACTGGAAAGATTGTCGGAGCGGAGAGGGAGACCGGAGCTGTTGTTGCAGCTGTCCAGTGTGTGTGAATAGCGACGTTAGGAGGAAGAGCAATTGGACCAGAGGGAATAGTCGACATGGAATGAGAGGGTGAAGACAAAGGAACAATCTGCGAGTAGAGACGAGATTTTCAGCGACCCTCAGAAATATCGGGTGCCACAGGATTAGAGGGTAAGTGTGACATAACCAGCCAGGATAGGTGAGTTTGATAATACTGTTATATGCCGAGCTGAAGGAAGGACTAGATAAGAGACTCTGGAACCAGAGGATCAGAACTTCCGGAAAGTATATGGGGGGATAACGCAAGCACCACAGGACAGTAGGATGTGCGTACTACCAAGGCCGGTGAAGGAAGGAAGACTGGGGAATTAACCAGAGGACGACTCAGTGCAAAGCGGAGAGCAAAGCAACGTTAATTATCAAACTGAAGTACATGGCATATGTAAGGGGCTTATATAGCTAAGTCCTAATTGTAATCCTAAAGAGGGTTAAGTCAGGTGACCTGTCGGACATAACAATAATACGAGTCCCAAAGAGGATGGAGAAGTGATGTTGGAGAATTTGACAATAAGAACATGGATTATACAGACGGATAAATGGGAAACGCTCAGTAATTCTTCATTGCGTAAAAACCCGATGATCCGCACTGGGTCCAAAGATATTCCGTCCAGTTCCGGGCTCCAGTACCGGACATGGACCGGAAAGTCAAGGACCAGGAAAGCATGGATATAACAGTCCCCATATACACCTTCACCTATACTGTCAGGTGGTCTACAAATATCCCTGACATTACGGGTGCATAACTGTATTTACACCCTGTCAAGGTGTAAAAATAAAGCACAGGTGCAAGCCCTACTTCAGCTTTATAAGTCTCGAATAGATCCTTCTCAATCTTTGCTTCAAAAGCCCAGGAGGCTAGAAATTCTTCTTCAAAATCATTTATAGACTAGTACTTCACGGCTACAAACACTTGTTGTTCATAGTACTTCATACCCACTTCAGGTATCTATCTCATGTCAAAGTTTTTAGCAGTAGCAACAAAAGATGAGCAAGTTGTAGGCCATGTGTATCACTTACAACCTACCATCAGTGGATACATATTCACCTGATAAATTCATGAACAAAGTACCATTCCATGGCAAGTGTTGGAGGTAAATTGGAGGACATTACATAACACAGGGGGGAAAAGTCGCAGCATGTAAAATCTACATGCCGTGGCAGCAAGTAACCAGGCAGTCAGAATCTACATATGTACAAATTAATGACATCACTATGTCTGACTGTGAGACAATAAAATCTTGAATTAATCAACAATCTAATCACAGATAATACATAGGTCACCTGAGTGTGACAGTGTTTGCCTCCCATCCATGTCGTCTGCACAGTGCCACACTTGCTCTGTGCCCCGACACCCTGCACATGGTGCCTCACACCCACACCTCAACACCCATGGCACCCTTGCCCCACCCACGGCCCATGCCCCTCTGTGCCCCATCCATGCCTGCCCTTTCCCCGATGTCTGCACCCCTTCTGTGCAGCACCTGCACCCTGATGCCCTGCAGACACCAATATCCCATCTTGTTATATCCGTGCAACTCGGAGAATCTCGGAGCTCCAATCGGACTTACTTCGGAATTTCCAAGGGGGACTTCTATTCATCGCAAGGGATATTACGCGATGAGGGATTACCAAGTGTATTCCTCTTACTCATATCCCCTTACTTCACTCTCGGAGTCCATCCGACATTCACTAATTGTCCACAGACTTATACTTACTCATTTTTCACAAGATGTCTTGACAACTTATTGTCCATGGACTTATACTTACTCATCATTCACAAGATGTCTTGACGACTTATTGTCCACGGACTTATACTTACTAATCCTTCACAGGATTGTCTTGACAACTTAATTGTCCATGGACTTATACTTACTAATCTTTCACATCCTATTGTCTTTCACTAAACAATTAGCTTACTAGTATTTAAGCTAAGTAGTTTAGCCTCTGTTCTTCAGTTTGATAATTATATATGTTATTATGTTCTCCCTTCCCAACACAACCTGAGTCGGACTTTCCGACCTATCAGATATTCCGTGCCTCCTCCGGCCCTCCTGCATCCTTACTCGTCCTCCTGTTCTTATCTCTGGACTTTGACTCTCCTTGGTCGCAAGCCGGGTAGTCGCACACTCTTGTTTGTAGTGCTTGCGAGAACGACCTTCTGATCCTTTGGAACTCCGTGACATCTCCGAACTCTTACCTTCGGACTTCCTCGGCAATTCCGATTCCCTCGGCTCAGCACTTAACACATCTGCAGAATGCCTGCACCCTGCCCACTCCAGCCCTCACCCATAGACAATGCCCACACCCTTCCTGTGTCTGCCCTCGCCCCAACACCCTGACACCACACCCACACCCCCAGCACCCCGTCTGCACAGCTCCCCACCTGCTCCTTGACACCCCTTCCTTCCTTTGCCCTCCCCCCCTGTCTGTGCAGCACCCACCTGCTCCCTGATGCCCCCTGCACCTGCCCTCGCCCCAACACCCACAGCACCCCACCTGCGCCCACCCTCACCCTGACACCTGTGCACTGTCTACACAGCGCCCACGCCCTGCTGACTGGCTGCATGCAAGCCCCATGCATGCAGTCAACTCAATCTGGCCACCTGCGCCTGCACTGCTGTGACTCCCATGAGCGGTATCAACTGTGTGCTGTGCCTTTGTTGCACATGCTGGCACTGGTGACTCTGTAGCTTGTTGCTCTGGCATTCCCGCATCTGTCAGGCGGTGTTTTTATGTTGTTGTTGATGCTGAGGGCTGTTGCCTATATTTTTACAGCTTCAGCAAATTGACGGGTGATTGATGATCACTCCATAAACCTATTGCATAGATGTTCATAGTTTCGAAACTAAAAAAAAGCTGCATGTAGTAGAAAAATCATAAGCAATCCTTTGACAAGACAATGGGATGGCCCGTGCGCCATCAAACATTGATAACTGATTATGATAAGTAAATTATCTATCGTTCAAATCTTATCTCATCGCACAGCTATGATGTAATTACAATTTTCACAATACCGCACGACTTTACACACATCTATGTTCAGGCGTAGATACAGAAAGTCTATATAGCAAACTGGTAGTACGTAGCGTCTATGTTCTCCCCTTGGGCGCCGTCTTGCTAAACAGCTTCGCCTTTTCGATCGCCGCATTACTCTGCTTCACCAAATTCTTCTTGTAGTCGATAATGCTGATGTCCGCCTTCGTCAAGTTCTTGATCGTGCGGTCCGCGACCTCCCATAGCTCCTCCGCAACCTGCGAGATGAGCCGGAAGTCGTGCGACACGATCACCACGCCGCCCTCGAACTCCTTGATCGCCCGTGCGAGCGCGTCGATCGACTCCATGTCCAAGTGATTCGTCGGCTCGTCCAGCAGTAGGATGTGCGGGTGCTCCATCGCAAGCTGCGCGAACACAACCCGGTTCCGCAGTCCGTCCGACAGCTGCTTGATCGGCGCCGTCTGGTGCGCGCCCGACAGGCCGAACCGCCCGAGCTGCGAGCGCCACGCCTGCACGTCCATCTCCGGGAACCGCACGCCAAACAGCTGCTGGAAGTACTCGATCGGCGACGTGTCGTACGGCAGCTGGTCCGCACTATGCTGCGAGTACTTGGCGAGCTTGAGCGCCGCGTGCTTCGATACTGTTCCCGCCGACGGCTGCAGCGCGCCCGTGATAAGGTGCAGCAGCGTCGACTTGCCCGTCCCGTTCGCGCCCAGGATTGCTATCCGTGCATCCATGCTGCGTAGATGCGTCAGCAGTATATTCCCAGTGAAAAAAAAAAAAAAAACGACACTTACTCAATACCAAAACTCAGGTTCTCATACAGATAGTCCTTCTTCTGCCCCGAGTACGAGAACGCGACCTGGTCAAAGGCGATGATCGGTGGTGGCAGCTTGCGCACATCCTCAAAGTTGAACCGCAGTGGCTTTCCAACCTCGATCTTCTCGATAAGACCTGCCGCCTCCATCTTGTCGATGATCTTTTGCTTCGACTTGGCCTGCCGTACAAGATTCGCGTACGTTCCCGCCGATGCGATAAATCTGCGGACGATCAGCACTGGTGCAAAGAGATGGATTTCGGAGACGCACTTTTTAATGTGCTGGATCTCGTCCTGCTGCTTCTGGTACGCCTTCATCTGGTTCACCTCGTTCTCCTGTTTCGTCCGCACATACGTCGAGTAATTGCCCGTATAATACACCATCTTCTTCTTGCTCGTTAAGTCCATGACGTTCGTGCACACACTGTCCATAAAGTCCTGCGAGTGACTGGTGATAACCAGGATGTGGTTGTATGTGCTCAGGTACGCCTCGAGCCACACCACGGCGCCCAGATCCAAGTGATTCGTCGGCTCGTCGAGCAACAGCAGATGTGGCTTGACGAACAGTGCGCGCGCAAGCGCCACACGCATACGCCACCCACCACTCATGTCCTTGGTCGGCTTCTTCATCATCGTCGGCGTGAACCCCAGTCCGTGCAGGATGCTGCTCGCTTTGCTCTCGAACGTTGCGGGGTCCATCTCCTCGAGCTCCTCGTACGCTGCCTCGAGCGCGAGGTCGTCCACGTCGTCCGCAACTGACAGCTGCTCGATGTACGCCTCGAGCTTCGCGACCTTGAGCTTCGCCGAGGCCACGATAAAGTCCACTGCGTTCACGTCCGACGGCTCTGCCTCGCCTGAAACGAGGTAGATGTCGATGTGCGCCGGGATCTCAATATCGCGCTCCGCGATCGACGTGAGGAATGTCGACTGCATCGCAGGATCAGCGATCGGCGCACCCGCGCCCATAGAGCACACCACGCACCTTCCCCGAACCATTCTCGCCCAGCAGGCCGTACCGTTGCCCATAGTTCAGTGCGATCTCCGCACCCTCAATGAGCAGCCGGCCGTGAAACGACAGTGTGTACGAGTCGATCTTGATATCGCGCGCCTTGACATCCGATACCAGGACACCGCTTGCGCTCCTGCACCCCGTAGCCACCGATTTAGTTTCCTCGCACAGTATCGGTCGAGCACACGCACCGGTCGGTGGCGATGTTGAGCTTGGCCATGCTGATGAGGTCCTCAGAGCTGTTGGCCGCGCTCAAGCTGGTGAGCGGGGTGTTGGCGCTGCTCCCGTTCCGCGAGCCTGTCGTTGGGGTGCCCGACGTCGAGCCCTCGCCGCCCGCGCTCTTTTTTGCGGCCTTTTCTGCGAGGCGCTTCTGCTTCGACGCTGAGGGGGCCATAGTGGTGGAGACTCGGAAAATTATTCGACGGAGTTTGAATCGTACGCGAAACGTGATCGGAACCGCCTCGACTCGAAAAATATTCAATTCCACCCTGCCTACGTCACTACATGGTTATAACAAAAAGTCGGGGGGTATCTGGGTCTAAGAGACGGTAAAGTTGGAAGAGGTGCCAGTGAAAGACGAGATGGATCCAATTAGAGGCTTCGAGTCACCAAAGTACCTCAGCCGATAAGTTCCAGCTGTAAAATTGCCGTCAGAAAAGAGTTCAGCAAACCAGTCAGTCGACTAACCAGGGGTACCTGATTCAATCGTCCTGTAAGTACGATTTCTATATTAGCTTGGGGACCAGCAAGCAGGGATAAAAATTTACCAAGAGATATTGACACTGCTCGTTCCTAGTACCTGCGAAACCATCATCAGCCCACTGATTCGGTCTGGCAAACGGCCAACGTACCGAGTTGATCCTCGTCCATTGGTACAGCGTCGACGGGTGCGAATCCGACTTGACGGACTTCCAGGCGCCCGACACCAGCTGGTCCACACTCAGGAACGTACCCTCAAGACGAAGGTTGTTCTGTGGGAGGCACCTTCAGGCAAGGTACAGGGACCAGCAAGACGAAAACACGCACCCGCGGGTTGGCACCGGCAAACTGAGCAAGCACCGTACTGCCTGCGTGGTACGCAGAGGTCGTCACCACGTCGATCAAGACCTGGCCAAAGCTCTTCCCGCTCGGCGCCGCATCGAACACAACACCCGTCTAGACACACGACACATTTGCAATCAGAAAGGGGCACAAAACAACAGGACTTGAGCGCACCTGCAAGGATATTGCGCTGGACGTCAGCTCAGGCGGGGCGGCGTCAGAGGCAGGCGTGCCGGTGGGGCTGTCCGCAAGGAACGGCACGAGGCTCGTGTACTTGTCGATGTAGGCTTCGAGAGTGACTGTTCGGTGAATCAGCAGCGATACGCCCTAGGCCCCAGCACACAAAGCACAACTCACACGGGCCAAAGATCGTCGATGCACCTTCATAACGCTGCACGCTGTACTCCTCCCGTGTAGTGATATAGTGTGCGTAGGTGTTAGCAGGACCAGCGAGGACGACGTATGCAGAGTTGCCCAGGATCCCGGCGGAGATGAGTTTGGCACGGACGGCTGCCCTGTAGGGATCGCTTAGGATGCGAAAATAATAATAAGCAGGGCTAGAGCTACGAACCGAAGACGACGACCGGCCATGGTCGTCAATTCGCCCGGTATGATCAGCATGACTGTGGTACAATCAGTCCTCAATTCTTAGCAGAAGATGGCAAAGCAGACCCAGGTTGCCGACTTTCAGCATCTACATCCGAGCCGCGGTCAAACTAAAGGCGGAGATCAAAAAAAGAAAGGAAAAACAGACCTGTATGTCGACCGTGCTCGGAGACCATGCGTAAGGTTGGGTAGCATAACCCTACATGAAGGAACGTATGAGAGCAGAAGAGAGTATTGAAGACTATAATCACAGTATTGAGCAGAATGGGCTTCGGGGCCTGGCACGCAATTTGCGCAGCTGACGGGGCGGGGGTCACAAAGTTTTTCACAATCTCCCAGAATGGATTCCTAAATGTGATGATCAGGAGCAGAACATTTTGATGTTATATGCACAACGCTTACTGCGAGGTAGAGTTGTCCCCCTGTACAAAGTCGAACGCGCCGGGACCATCTCTGAAAAAGAGAACACCCATCAGTACCCGCCGAGAGCCATGTGAAGCCCCACATACGTCGTACCACCCGCGAACGAGAAGCCTGGAATACCTACATTCAGCACACGCCAGACAAGCAAGGTACGACGTACCCATCGCCGCTGGGCAGGTCTCCACCGTCGTGCCATTCGGCAGCGCAAACGTATGGTTCGCCCTGCGTCCATCGTCAGCTATCGTCACTCACGCACACGGACAACCCCGGAACGCACATATCGAGATATACATGCACGCTCCGCACGCTGCCCGTCACGCTCGCGAGCGTGGAGCCCAGAATCGTCTTGGCAGCGTCGACCTGCACCTCTGCGATCATCTGGTTCGAGTGGAAGCCGGACGAGTCGAGGGTGAAGCCCGGCCCGCGCCCGTGGCAGTCCTCTACGGTGCCACCGCAGGTCGAGCTGTTCGCCTGGCACGGCATGCCGTCGTACGCCTCGCCGGGCGACTCGCAGAAGGCGCCGAGGCTGGAATGGGACGTCAGGGAGGGGCATGGAGGGCCGCGAAAGAGACAGACGTATTGGGGCTCGTGTCGCCGACGTTGCTCTGCGCGAAGCCGGCGACAAAGGTTTGGTTTCCGGGCATTGCGGTAGGTTCGACGGATGCTGCGTGTCATGTAAACAGTAGAATCGAACAAGTGCCCGGAATACACAACTCACACTCGTAGAGATACGCTGCCATCCCCTTATTGTCACCGCTCACAAGGGTGTTATTCTGATGAAAAAATCAACCAGGGGTAGATAAAAAGCACGCCCACGGACCTCGTACAAGCTCGTCCCATGCACGGGGAAGAAGCTCAAAAACCCGCGGGACCCAAAGCTCAGCAGACTCATAATCTTGTCCTGGTCCCCGCCCTCGCTCACATACATCGCGCGCTCCGCGGCCGGGTTCGCGAGGTACGCCGTCGGGCTGCGGTTCAGATTCCCCCGGTGACGGTCGTGTTCGCGAGCCCGAGCGTGCCGAGCGCCAGCGACGCATGCGCGCGGTCGACCGCGAGCACCACGCCCTGCACGATCGCGTTGAACGTCTGTGGGACGAAGCCGAGGCTCGTGACCTGCGGGAGCACGTTCTCGAGGTAGCCGCCGACGCCGCTGTGCTGGTGCGTGCTCGCGAGCGCGACGTTCTGCGCGGTGTACAGCGTGCCGTACTTGGCCGCGAGCTGCGCGAGCACCGCGCGCCGGATGCCGCTGTCGCCCATTGCGATGTCCGCGTTGACGAAGACGACGCGGTTCGCGGGCGTCGCGGGCTCGCCGACGATGAACGCGCGCGCGCGCTGACGCATGTGCAGCCCCGTGTCGGTCTGCCCGAGGGAGGCGTAGCCCATCATGTTGGTCTCCACCACTGGGCCGGTGACGTCTGCTATACCCAGGCCCAGGAGGTACTGCGATTGCGCGGCGGCATGGAGCGCGGAAGCGCAGAGGGCGAGAAAGGCGGAGAGGCGCGCCATCCTGCGACGTAGGGGACAACAACGAGGGTGACCAGGCGACGAGAACAATAGCGCATTATATCCAGACTAGTAGGCAATCGCATGTCCCGAAAGCAGAGTAGCATCATGAATCAGATGAAAGAGGCAGGCTAGCATATTAGAAGCACCGCGTGCACATGGCAGTATCGCTATTGGGGCCGGTGAAGAGGATCGGAGACGACGACATGAGACCACAGGGAGGCTTTTTTGCAACGGGCCGGCATATCAATGTGGCGGAGCCGTTCGAGCGCGCGACCAGAGATCTCTTCGACCTCGAACTTCGAAGGCATTTCTCTCCCTCCGTGTGGTAAGTACATAGCAGGAGTTTAGAGGGTGCTCCGATGTGGCCAACGTGTAGCTTGTGTTCAAAACAAGGTCGAAGTAATGGACGTCTACAAGAGGCTATTGGTCTGGGGCGGAGTCACTCATTTCGTTATTGCACGAGACGACCAGTCGATTCAAAATTGGCCAGAATCACACCAGGCGTCGAAGTCAAGAAGTTCAAGTTCAAGTTGGACCCTTTGCGAGTGTAGAGATGTATCCCCCTGCGCTATTTACCCAACAGATTAAAACACCACAGTGCTCTCTGCGAAAGGGGATTACAAAAATATGGGACAGGCTGAACGTCGTACAATATATACACAAAACGGTCCAGCAGTACCCACCGCAGCGGCCTACTGCTTCGCATAGATGAACCCAAGCTGGTCCATCTCGTCCCCGTCCTGCCCATAGAATCCGACCACCCCAAACCCGCTCGGCGCCGCCATCGTCGCGCACGCGTCCGTCGTCACGCCCACGCTCACCGACTTCCCCGCGGACGTCGTGAACTGCGCGTAGAAGTTGCGCGTGTCGCCGTTGTACTGCGCCCAGCAGAGCGTGCCGCCCGTGATGTACTCGCCCGCCGCGAGCGTCAGCGACACGGCCGTCCCGCCCGTCCCGCCGTGCGAGAAGCTCGCGCCGCTCGTCAACGCGATTGCCACGGCGTCGAGGCGGGCCCCGCCGCGCAGCGTGAGCGTCTTCGCCTTGGGCGCGCTCGGGATGCTCGGAAGGTCGGTGAACCACGACCCGTGCGGGCCGCCCTGCAGGTCCGACTGGCGCAGCGCGCTCACGAGCGACCACGCGAACTCGACGCGCACGGGGTTGTGGTCCGTCAGCTCCGAGAGGTTCGTGGAGACGAAGCGCGCGGTGTCGTAGAAAAAGGCCGTGTTGGTGAGGGAGATCATCGCGCTGCCACGGTAGAGCACCTTGTCGACAACCTCGCAGTCGATGTCCGGGGGCACGCCGTCCGGGCACACGAGCGCGTCCGCGCCGATCGCGGGCGGTACACCACCCTCGGCGTCCTGGACCCAGGCGCTGTGGAGAAAGATCTATTTAGCATGTGAGTGCGGGTGAGGGGGACAGACATACTCGGCAAGCCCGTTCTGGGTCATGAACACGCGGATGCCATCGTCGGCGCGGGTGTAGCGGCTATTCGTGTCGCCGAAGACGAGCACGGCGTTACCTACGGACCAGGTGTCGATGTAGTCCGCGACCTGCTGCAGGTTCGCCGCGCGGGCGGTCTCGTCGCCAGCCTCGGTTCCCGCGTCCGCGTGGAGGTTGTAAAAGTCGATGTACACGCCTTCGTCAATGCGTATGCGCATGAACGTAAAGCCCTTGGGGGTCAGACAGTCGTTCTCGGACGCGTCAGAGCAGGTACCCCACTGCGCGGGGTGAGTCCACGAAAAACGAGAAAAGCTGTGGGGTGGGCACCTTGATGCGCGAAAAGTCGAGCCAGTTAAAGTTGGAGAGAGTGTTGAGGCCGCTGCCGAACGGGACGCCGCCTGAGGTGGCGGTGCGGTACGGGTGGTCGTCATACTGGTAGAGGGTGGCGTGGTAGTTGAAGTCCTCCTGGACGTGTATGACGTCGTAGTCGTAGGTTGCGAGGTCCTGGCCGATGATCATGGTGTTGGTGGTCTTGTCGCCTGACTCGCCATTGCTGTTGAGGATGGCAGGGAGGCCAGCAACGTTCATGGAGAGCACGTTGAAAGTGCCCGCCGCAGCGGATGCCGCGAGGGCACGCTCGGCGAACAAAGGGGCCAAGACGAAGGCCAGAGAGAGCATGTTAACGAATGTAAGTCCTGCGAATGAGGAAGGCGGCGCGAGAGACACCCGTGAAACAGAGAGATTGTGGTTGCGACTTAAGTAGATTTCGATATATGAGCATCGTGCTTCCTGTTCTGATGTTGTTTGGAGGACGAGTGAGCGCACCAACGTGCCCGCGTGCGGCAGGAAGTAGAAGCACGAGACTGGGAACCGCGTTGGCAGAGACGGAGGTTTTAGGTCCAGGTCCCACCGACAATCACATGAGGCTTAGAATCCAGTATAGCGCGAATAACAAAGCATCCGCGGAAGCATATTGGGGTGACGACAAGGACGGAAGCATATTGCAGTGGATACAACCAGGAGGTGCTCAGCGGTCGTAGTGGCAGTTGGAGTCCATGTTTAGGAGTAAACGACAAGGAGTACTGACAGAGAACTAGTAGTGCAGCCAGCCAGCGCCAAGGAAAGCTAGCGGTAAACCCTTTACCGGAATCACATGGAACAAGAACGCGACTGGCCACACGTGATCGTTGTGGGCAGCGCGGCGGCGCTGCTGTGACTCTGAGCGTAACGGCGTCGGCAGTCTGAGTCTGGGCGAAGTCTGGAGACTGGGGCGCTGGAGCAGTGACGTAACATGGTTTTTTCGTTTCGTGGGATCTGACGCGTTGCGGAGTCTGAATTTGTGTCTCCCCAAAGAATTGAAGCTCGTATATATAGGCTGGGGTTGGTTCCGCGGTTCCTCCATAACAGCCATGTCGTCCGTCTACCCGCGCAAGGCCTCGCCGCCCATGGACAAACCCGCAGACGCTGCTATCACCCCCGACGTCGAAAACTACGTCTCCCACACCCTCCGCTCGACCAAGGCCCTTCCCCCAATCACCTGGGACAACTTTCTCTCCGAGTTGAACTGGCTCAACGTCGCCATCCTCACCCTCACCCCTGTAATGAGTATCATCGGCGCGTTCCACACCAAGCTGCGCTGGGAAACTGCCTTGTTTTCTGTCTTTTACTACTTTTACACTGGCCTCGGTGTGTCCTCTTTCTTTAATTTCACCCCATTAATTAATTCACTTCCCCAGGCATAACCGCCGGCTACCACCGCCTGTGGGCCCACCGCAGCTACAACGCGGGCAAGTTCCTCCAGTACTTCCTTGCCATCTCCGGTGCCGGCGCGGTCGAGGGCTCCATCAAGTGGTGGTCCCGTGGCCACCGCGCCCACCACCGCTACACCGACACCGAGCTCGATCCCTACAACGCCGGCGAGGGCTTCTGGTACTCCCACATGGGCTGGATGCTCGTCAAGCCCCGCCGCAAGCCTGGTGTCGCTGACGTCTCCGACCTCTCCAAGAACGACGTCGTCCGCTGGCAGCACAAGCACTACATCTCCCTCATTCTCCTCATGAGCTTCATCGTCCCCACCGTCATCCCCTGGCTCGTCTGGGGCGACGCCCGCGGCGGATACGTTTATGCTGCGCTTGTCCGTCTCTGTTTTGTGCACCACGCAAGTCAACTCTCTCTCCAAACTGGATTTTATACTAACATCTCGCGCAGTCCACCTTCTGCGTCAACTCGCTCGCGCACTGGCTCGGCGATTCGCCGTTCGACGACAAGCACTCCCCGCGCGACCACCTCATCACCGCGCTCTGCACCATCGGCGAGGGCTACCACAACTTCCACCACCAGTTCCCCATGGACTACCGCAATGCGATCAAGTGGTACCAGTACGACCCCACCAAGTGGTTCATCTCGGCCTGCCAAAAGCTCGGTCTCGCGTCGCATCTCAAGGTCGGTATTTCCGGCTTCTTTTAACGGCCCCCGCTCACCCTTCGCAGGTCTTCCCTGACAACGAGGTCCGCAAGGGCCAGCTCACCATGCAGCTCAAGCGCTTGCGTGAGACGCAGGAGCAGCTCGTCTGGCCCTCCGACAGCAACGACCTCCCCGTCATCTCGTGGGATTCTTGTGAGTCTCCCTCCCTCGGCCGTTGCTCCTTCAGACCCTAACACCCCCCAGACCTCGAGCAGGCTGCCAAGCGCCCGCTGATCCTCATTTCGGGCTTCATCCATGACGTCGCGTCGTTCATCGACGAGCACCCCGGCGGAGCTCACTGGATCATCAAGTATATCGGCAAGGACGCGACGACCGCGTTCTTCGGCGGTGTGTACGACCACTCAAACGCCGCGCACAACGTGCGTCTCTTCCCTTCGTTCATTAATCAAGCGTCCTGACACACACTCAGCTCCTCGCGATGAAGCGCGTCGGCGTGCTGCACGGTGGCATCCCGCTTGCGGTCGACGACAAGGCAATTCCGCCGTCGCAGCGGCTCAAGATTGCCCGCTACGCGGAGCTGAGCTCGCCGTACGCAAGCAGTACGGCGTACTCAGATCACGACGACAAGGAGGGGATGCTGGGGTGATGCAAAAGTGATAAGATAAAGTAATATGCTATACACTGTGACGCTGTGAACTAGATGCAATATGCAATTGACGATTCGACGAATACATAATATGACTGTTCTTGGAGACGAGAGTCGAAGAGAGTCAGCATGAGATGACAATTAGCACCGCCACGGGTGTTTAGGCGCTCCGCCGCAGCCAAACACGGTGCAATCTCCTCCTCGATGCAGCACTTTGGCAAGGGCGCAGTGCGGGTCGTCAAGAACTACACAAAGGGCTACTCCGACACGCAAGCAAAAGTCCGCGATGCGACCTCGAACGACCCGTGGGGGCCCAGCGGCACACAGATGAACGAGATCGCACAGATGACCTTCAACCAGGGGGACTTTGTGGAGATCATGGAGATGCTCGACAAGCGCCTCAACGACAAGGGAAAGAACTGGCGGCATGTTTTCAAGGTGCGGTCGTCCTGGGGACCCCCTCGTCCCCGCCCCCGCCACACCCAGTGCCACGACTCACACCCCCACAGAGCCTCACCCTCCTCGACTACCTCCTGCACCAGGGGTCCGAGAACGTGATCATCTACTTCAAGGACAACCTGTACGTGATCAAGACGCTCAAGGAGTTCCAGTACGTCGACGAGGACGGGAAGGACCAGGGCGGGAACGTGCGCGCCAAGGCGAAGGACATCACGAGCCTGCTGCAAGACGAGGCGCGCCTGCGCACGGAGCGCCGCGCGCGCGCGAGCATGCGCGAGCGCATGGTCAAGGGCGCGGGCGGCGAGGGCGACGGCGAGTTCGACGAGCACGGGCGCGCGAGCGACGAGAACGGGCGCCGCCGCGCCGCGGGCGGGCACGAGGACGACGAGATCCGGCGCGCGATCGAGGAGAGCAAGCGCAGCCTGCACAAGGAGCAGCTCACCGCGGAGGAGAAGGACCTCGCGCAGGCGATCAAGCTCAGCGAGGAGGAGGAGGCGCGCCGGCGGCGTGGCGTCGAGGAGAGCAACGCCAAGGCGCTGTTCGACGAGCAGAACCAACTGTGCGTCCGCTCTGTTAAACATCCTGACTGTTGCTTGCAGCGTTGCTGACGATTGCGCCGCCGCTGCAGCCCGCCGCCAGCGAGCAACAACCCGTTCCCATTCCTCGAGGCGCCGCCACCGCAGCAGCAGCTGCAGCAGTTGCAGCCGCAGTTCACGATCCAGCCGCAGTTCACGTCGTTCAACCCGTACCAGCAGCAGGCGGAGATGGAGGTCGGTCCCAGTCCTGCACGAGGTTTTGCCCGGCCTGACATGTGCGCAGGCGGAGTACCTGCGCCAGCAGCAGCAGCAGCAGCAGCAGGCGTTCCTTCAGCAGCAGCAGCAAGAAGAGTGGATGCGCCAGCAGCAGCTCCTGCAGCAGCAACAGCAGCAGCAGCAGCAACAGCAACAGCAGGAGGAGTGGATGCGCCAGCAGTTTGCCCAGCAGCAGGCGCAACAACAGCAGCAACAGCTATTTGCCCAGCCCACCGGCTTCGGGTGCGTCCCGCCTTTTCGTCCTCCCCCTCCAGAGCAGTCCAACTGACCTTGCGCAGGTCGAACAACCCCTTCGCGCAGACGCAGCAGCAGCAAGCCCCGCCGCCACTGCCGACCTTCTCGCCGTCAACCCAGCCGCCGCCGATCTTCAACCTCCCCGGCACGTACGACTCCGGCGCGTCGCCCCAGCCGTCGTTCCAGAGCTCCCCGACCCCCAGCCACGGCAGCAACAACGACCCGCAGCAGCAGAGCCGCTTCAAGGTCAAGGTGAACGACGGAGAGAACGAGCGGCTCGCGAGCCTGTTTGCGAACCGCGACGACGGGCAGGACACGTTCGGGAACACGGGCGCGCTGCGGTGCGTTTCGCGTTGCATCATCTGTCGTTTTTGGCACTGACGTGGTCTTATATCGTAGGTATGGGCACACTGACGCACGACGGATAGCCGCACAGCAGACGGGCGCGAGCCACAACCCGTTCGGGCGGCAGCAGCAGCAAAACGAGCAGCCCTTCTTCAATGTCTAATAGTCTCATACACGGAGCCCCCTTCCCCCTCCTTTTTTTTCTCACTCTCGTGTATGCAGTGTATTGCTTATCCTTACCTTACTACTCTTTCGCAATGACGGATCGGATCGGAATTATGTATGATGAAAAAGGAATTGCATTCGCTGTGCTACGTCGTGTCCATCTCGTCACCGCCGCCGAGCAGCGTGACCTCCTCGCTGACGATGAGGCTGCGCACGTTCTCCGTCTTCCACGCGGTCGTGCCGCGGCGGAAGCCATACTGGCGCTCCTTCTGCACACGTACATTCGGCATCTCGACGTTGCGCAGCATCTCCGTGTGCGACGCGGTGATCACGCACGCGTCGACGTTCGAACCGGACCCCAGGTCGTTGAAGATACCTGCGTAGATGGCGTCCTTCACGAGCGTCAGCGCCGCCTCGCGCTGGTGCAGCAAAATGCTTGAGTCGGGAATGCGGCCTGCAGGGCGGGGCGACTCACCGACATGTTGGGCACCCAGCCGCTCTCGAAGACGGCCATGGCGGCGAGGCTGCCGGAGCCCATCGTGACGTACGGCAGCTTGTCGGTCGACCCGTGTGGGTGGATCGTAAACAGGTGCGGGCCCGTCGCGTCCACGCCGCCGAGCACGAGCGCCGCGCCGACCTCGCCTTCGTGCCTGCGCGGGGTGAGCACCCGGCCGCGGACAGCGCATGGACACGCACCGGAAGAGCATCTGCTTGAGCATCGTCATGGCGGTCACGACGCGCGGCTTGCGCCCCGTCGACAGGCCATGCAGCTCCATGTTCGACGAGATAAGTGCAGTCGTGAATTCAGTGTCGGCAGCGGTGCCCGCGCCGCAACAGCGGATGTTCTCCGTGATGTAGTGGATCTACGGGCGTACAGGCATTGTTGATTAGCAGTAGCGGAATGAATGGGCGCGCAGCAACGCGCACTTTTTCGCAGTTCTTGTCGGCGACAATGGGCCCCTCCGTCGCTCGTGTGTCTGCGCCGAGGACGATGCCATCCTCGAAGAGGCAGCCGACGATGGTTGTGCCCGTGCTCGTTGCTTTGGGTAATGGGAGGCCCTTTTCCGCGATAAAGTTGTTTCTGCGGAGCGTCAGTGCCTTGTGAAACGGAGAGGCGGCGGTTGTACCGTAGTTGATTTGAAAAGTCGAAGCCTGGCGGCGAGAAAACAGAGGCCATCGTGAAGAGACTCAGAGAGGGAGACGCGTCTTCCTCACGTGATCCGCTGCTTTGAGTTTTGACTTCGACGCAACTTCTTAAACCTGCAACTCAGGCTGAATTCAACTCCAAACTGGACATTGAATTCACGAATTCCAAAATTCATGGCTCTTCAGTGCAGTTCCTTGACTCAAAACGACATTTCTACTACTGTCCCCCCCACCGCCCGGGACAAATCTAGATCTCGGACAAATGGCTATGACTTGCCCGTTTCTTGACCGTTGCCCTAGTTTTTTTTGTCATACTCTATTTGATGCAATACATGATATCAGAGCAAAGAATGAGGGAAATATCGATGCATTCCGAGTGCTTGGGCATTCACACTGGTTGAACATTTCAAAATTTTCACCTTCTTTTTCAGTGAAAAATGTCGTTTATTTTTCACACATTTTTCACTGAAAAAGCAGGTGAAATTTTCAAAACATTTTCATCACTTTCTCATTTTATTTTGAATTTTTCACCTTGAACTGAGAAAGTGCTGAAAAAGTTTTAAAATTTTCACCTTCTTTTTCAGTGAAAAATGTCTGAAAAATAAACAACATTTTTCACTGAAAAGAAGGTGAAAAAATTGAAATGCTCAACCAGTGTCAGAATTTGTGAAGTATTGTGATGTTAATGCATTTTCGATGTTTTAAGCACAATTCTCATGGCCAAGACTATAGTATGGTTCTAAAATGTTCCCAGAATCATGAAGAACATTAGTTGCCTCTTTGGATAATTTTCTGGGCATGGAGGGGGCATGCAGCCATTGCAAAAGACAATAAAGTTGTCAAATTACATACATTCAGCCCACAAAATACTTGCAAAGAGAATCCATGTTCCATGAGCCTTTGAGGAGGCCTGGAGGTCTTTGGTGCTCATTAGGGGCTCCTCAGGTGTCCTAGAAGCACCATGTAAAACCCGAGGGAAGTGCGGCAAGAGACAATCATGATTTGATGTATTACCTACTACTCGGACACTTGACCACAACAAGGAAACCACTGCTGTTCGACAACCAATGGACCTTTTGTCATGAACTAAAATTGTGCACAGAGGTAAAAGACAGAATTCAAATGATCTGCTTATTCAGATTTTCTTCAAATATAATACCTAAAAAGATATCCATTGATCTTTCCTAAGTGCCCGGTACTCAGGGGGGAATAGTACATGTTCAAATTTACATGGATCTGCTACTAGTCTGGATTTCTACCCTACTCATTACCACCCCTGGTCGTCATATACAATTGCATCCCAGGCCGCCTTGTTCCACTGGCTCGAAGGCAGCGTCTCAAAGTCGGTAAAATTCTCCAGCGTCGAATAGCCCTTGTCAGGAAGATGTCAGCGGAGCTTCCATTTTCTCGCTAGTCAAACCAACCTTGAGCCATTCCACATCGGAATAGTAAACAAAAACCTCGCGATTTCTGTGCAAAATGGTTAGCTAACGCAGATCATCCCCGAGTTCAACTGAACACACTCGACTGGCCATGGCTCCACGAAACGTCCCCGTTTTCAAGCGACTCGTTATTGAGCCACGCAACGTATTGACGGAACAATGCTGCCATCCCAATTAGCCCGCACCCAACACCAAAAACAAAAACCCACCTTCCGAGGGACCCGAGCCAAAGAACCCTCTGAAATGATATTTCCCGCTGTGATAATCCTCCCACATCTGCTGTTGCGTAGGTAGGTGTGCCGTTCCTTCCCACACCTTGGCAAATGCATACGATTGGTACCTTCCAATGGTCCACGGCCGGACTAAAAGATACTCATCAACCATGCATTTGTTGGGAATTGAACGGTAAAACCAACCATTTGTATACGCCAGGGTGGGATCGGGAATGTAATGCCCGTCCAGTGCAAATCGGCGGGCTGCCCGTCGGACGTGCTGGAAGCAACATCAGCTCTGCGGAAACTATTTCTGCATCAGAGACTCACAAATTGGGCAGGAAGATATTTGAATGGATGTAACCCGTCGCGAAAATAACCTTCAACTTGAATCAGATTTAAATGAAAGACATCCCTGATACCCACCTCGTCAATTCCTCGAAGAACTGTCCCATTTATGAGATAAATTTTGCCATTCGTGATCCCCTTGTCGTGTGCCTCAAGCGGCTCGAAATACGCAATTTCAGGAACAAATTGCGTGATGTTCGGGAAGCGAACGACGCTGCGCAGCTGGAACGGGTGCAAGTTCTCGTGCGGCTAAAAACAAATAAATTTATACGCAGACAAGCCGAGCATAAGGGCTGACCCGAATGCTCGCAATAATCCGTTTGGTGTACGGCGCGATGTCACGCGCAATTTCCGACGCAGAAACAGACGCCCCAACAATGAGGATAGTCTTTCCCATTGGGTCAATAAGATCGTGATAACAGCAAGAGCAACAAACACACCTTGTTCGCATATCTTTCTGGCCGGCGGTAACCCTGCGAATGATATATGCTGTACTTCTCTGAGTCCACATCCCGTGCCTGACTCCAGTCGACAATTCCCGCGATATCCGGCACATGCGGCGACACATACGGTCCCGTGGCGATCACTACTGCGTCGAAGTCCTCCGTGAACCACTGCGCTTTGATACGCTGCGTTTCGGGCAGGCGCTCGAGCGTGCGGAGTGTGAGCCGCCAGATCTGAGCCGCCTCTACTTTCTCTAGCTTCTCGACACGCGTGGAGTACGATGTCACGGGCGGCGTTGAGGCGGATGGCGGGGCGTCGTTGGCATTGAGGTTGTGGAAGGAAGCGTAGGCGCGGACGTGGCGCTGGATATCGTGGTTGGATAGAATCCATGGCTAGCGTCCGATCTTGTTATTTAAAGCGCAGAGAATGAGTGAAAAAAATTACCGTGTCAACTGAATATTTCACGTCCGGAAGTTCTGTTATGACCTAACATCCAAATTTTGAACAGCGTTGATAGACGGAAAAACCAATCTTCTTACGGCTGGAGAATTGGTGTGAAGATTGTCCCATACTGGACGCGGCTGCCAGTGTTCCTTCCACCTGTCATCGAGGCTCACACCATCCTCTCCCTCCTCGTAATAGTGTGTGGCCGGCAGACTTCCGGGAATTTCGGCAGTCTGACCTAGCGGCTTGTCACTGTAGAAGCCAATAATTCGGCATGCCAGGTTCAGGAGTAAGATTTCCAACGCACGGATATGGCTCGCGGACGGGTGTCTCATCAGTGTAGAACCAGTTCCCTCCAGGAGAAGGCGCACGCTCGAATAATCGAACAATAAAATTATGCTCAACCAATTTAGCCGCGGCCTGGAGTCCAGCGGGACCTGCACCGATGACAGCCACGCGCTTGATAGGATGGTCGAAGACCGTCCACTGGGAGCCAGCAGTCTGAGAAGAAAATGCGGCCTGCTGGGCCGCGGATGCGAGAACCGGGATGAGAAAAAGAATGCGTAAGATCAGAGCGGACATCCTTTCATGCGTAATAGGTGCTCGGATATACAACCGTTGTTATATAGCACAGTTGAACGTTGAACATCGCGCCGTTTTCGCGTCAAAGCACGCGATGCAAAACATTGTAATCGCGAATGTTCTCATTACCAAGCCTGTCCCATAATAATACATTGGCCGAGGTTTGCTGATTGAGGTTGAGCCGGGACGGTTAATGGAAGATCAAACAGAAGGAAGAGATGAAGACTTTGTTGTGCAGCACCCACCAGCCCTAACACCTCCGATGTCCCAATTAGGCAAATTTACGCAAATATCGGCTCTATGCACTGTGTTCTTACAGCTGCTGCGCGTCATCGAGGTTCTCAGCATCGAGCAGGCGCGGCGCTGGGACCCGTGTTCTATGAATGACTTCAGGCGGTTCCTGGACCTGAAGCGTGCGTTGTACTATTTCGACCAACTGTTCAGGTGACGCGTGACGCGGCCCTCTGAACACTTTTGGCACTGGTAACGGTGACACAGGCATATTTGGGTCCAAATAGGACGAAAAACCCGTTAAAATTTCTAAAAACTGCGGGCCTGGTTGCCATTTAAGGGAATTCTTGACATGATTTGTCAGAATGAACACTTGGAAAAAAATGAACACCATTGGTGACGCGTGACACCCCCTGAACAGTTGGTCGAAATAGTACAGCAGTCTGTGCATGCTATTAAATCTTGGTTTTAAACCAAAGACTTTTGGGATGTCATGTCAAAAAATAGTCAGAAAAGGTCTCTTCCAACTGGGAAGGTCTCCGAGTTGGGGATTTTAGTGATACATAGTGTTCTATCTGAATTCGAGTATGGAACTCTACCTTGAACTCCCCTCATGGGTATCAAAATTTCAGTGAATTCCGCCACATCTGCAGATGAGCCAGCTGTTCGCGAAATCCGCTTCAGTCCCCCGCACTTCTTTGCACTTGCCAGTGCCATCAAATGTCCTATCCCACATCGGGTGAGCGGCGGAGGATTCAAGTTTGCCTTGCTTTACATCCCGCACACGGGCAAAGCCGGAATAACCGTTGGTACGCGTGGAAGGGCCTGGAAGGCTATCCAATTTAATACATGACGGCTGTGAAATGAGACTATTCGCTTACACAACGATTAGATGGACGCTACTGGACAGTCGCTGGTGTCTCTTGAATGCCAGGTGGCTCTGTCCTTTCACTGTGTTAAAATATACAGTAATCTTATCAGTAGATTGTAGCAGATTGAGGGTTGCCTAGAGATGCCATCGAGATCGTCTTGCACACCAGACACAGGATACTTTAAATTAGAAGACTTGTAGAATCATGATACACAAAAAAAGAAAAGAAAGCAACTAATCAATTTTCTTCTCCCTTTTCTCGAGAACCTCGACCCATGAGCGCGGGAACCAACCCTCCCTGCCCTCCCGTGTCCGACCCTTCCACCACTGTACACTGTCCTCGCCTTTTTCGATCTGCACGCGAGGATCTACCTCGGTCCCAGTTCGCGGATCAAGTTTCGCCATCACCGCAACGATCTCGTTTTCCTTCAGCGAAAGTTCGGAAGGCGTCGTGGGGGTAAACGGATAGAGGGCGCGGGCGAAGGTCAGGGTGGAAGGGTCAAGCGGCGGGAGTGGCTGTCCAGGGAGAAGGGCGAGAGTGGGGCTGTTGCGCGCGCGCTCGTTAAGAATTTGGATGAGCTTTGTCATAGCATACGGGATACCGAAGATGGCGAGGAGGAAGATGATGAGCGGTTTCTTGCTCGGTTTTGGGCCGGGGGGTGATTGAGGAAGCGGGCCTTGCACAGGACGTCCATTGATGAATCCGCGGAACTCACCTTGCATCCCCGCTCGAGAAGAGGGGGCGCCGGTGAGCAGGTCGCGCATCCACCGCATGAGGCCGAAGAGCCCCAACACGCTGCCCAGCGCGTTTCGCAGGTGCCCGAACTGGTCTATGACACCGACCATGGCAAAGAAGCTCGAGTGCGTTGCCATGAAGGTGCTCTCCAGCATCTGCGCAACACCCGAGAAGGTCTGGACAATGGAGTGAAGGAGTGTGAAAGTGTGCTGTGTCGTAGACTCGAGGGTCTGCGTGAGTGAGGGGATAGGCATGCCATTGGCGTCGAGTGGCATTCCAACACCTCCCATGCCCATGCCCATACCCATGCCACCATATGGGGACATTCCCATCGATGAGTAGGGGCTCATCCCATACCCACCGCCATAGCCCATACCTCCGCCGTAACCCCGCCGTAGCCCCCATACGATCCGCCATACGATCCGAGACCTCCATAGCCACCGTACGCGCCCCCGAGACGAGAGTAAGGGGAAGCCCCGTACGTCGAGGCGCCGTAGGGGCTCACAGACGTGGACAGTGCCGTTGATGCAGCGTTGAAGGATGCAGGACGCTCAGGGACCGCTGGCTGTGATGGCGGCGCCGCTGAGGACGCCAGGGTCGGTGCCGATGCTGCTGGTGGGGCGGCGGCACCATTGCGCTCCCAGGGCTTCGGGGGCGAGCCCATCGTTGGCGGCGATGATGAGTGTTTATGAAAAGCGTAGAATGATTACGTAACCCGCTTCGGCGACGTCAAACGCCGACAAGTACAGAATAAATATCGAATAAAGCCTGCGCCCAGCTAATCGTCCTGCGCCTCCTTCTCAAACTTCTTCTTCATGGCGCTGACTGTATTTACGGTCAGAACGGTCCAAACGGAAGGAAAAAAGATGGCTCACCATCTCTCGAAATCTGCCCAGACGACATCCAGCCGTCAGGAAACGCAGCGACGATCTATGGCCCAGTGAGTACAACGAACAGAGTAAGGTCATATGAAGATGTACCCGCTGATAAAGGACCTTCCGCAGCCCCTGTTCGCTAACTTGCAGGACGGACCCTTCGAGTGAACTAGCAGCAAATCAGTACAGGCCCTTTTGCAGCAGATGAAAGAAAGAGCCCCACTTCTTCTCGTTCTCCAGACGACAGCACTCGTTACTCAACAGCACCAGCTGCCACACGATATTCTTCATCGTCTCCGTCATACGGTACTTCTTCAGCGGAGGACCGTGATGCGCGCCGCCCTTGCCCGGGCCCTCCTTATCGTCGCCCTTGTTTTTGTCGCCGTCACCAGCGGAAGAAAGGCCCGCAGACCCGACGCGCGCTTCAGGGTCCTCCGTTGGATGTCGCGTGGGCCCCGTCGACCCTTCCACGCTATCTGGGTCGCCCTCTGCGCGCGCTTTGTCCTTTTCCTTCCGCTTCTCCTCTAAAGACATCTCAGACGGGAGTATTGTATTTAAAGAAAAGAGGAAACGTGCCGTAGTTTTGCAGACTTCGTTCCCATTCCTCTTGCGCCTTGGGGAAACCTTCAGTAGCAAGAACGCGCAACTGCTCCAGCAATGCATCCTGCCGCTGATTAAGCAGCTCAGTGTGGTCGTGGAAGATCGTCCGTTTGATCAGTTTCTATCGACAAGAAGATTTGTCAACGACAGCGCTCAGGAGAGGAGGCTTGGAACCTACACTCATGGTAAACTTGTTGTACGGAAAGATCATAGGCATTAGATTGAAGAACTGGTCGTCGTACTCGTCGAGCGTTATTGCTTGCAAAGAAAGAGCGGCAAGTAAGGGTTTGAGGCTCGGAGGGAACTTCGATTTTGTTTCCCAAGATTCTACACGGCGATGCTATTAATAGGCCGAAATAATAATAACAAAGACCCACCTGCAGCGATAGCCTGCTTCATTTTCTCTATGCTCAGCTGCAGGTCCGGATGGAAGCTCGTCTGGACAAGCAGTGAGTGCCAATACGCAGCAAGCAAGACCAAAACGTACAATATCAACCGTTTTCCGTTTTTTGGCACCGTCCCCACTCCCGTTTACCACTCGCTTCCTCTTCTTCCCCACCTCATCGTCCCCATCCGGCTCGCCCTCGTACCCCCCTCCAGCGCTCGCGGACCTCTCCCCGTTCTGCCTATTCTGCTGCTCTCCATGGCTCGCACCATTCGTCAACGTAGCCGAGCCAGGGCCACTTATCGAAACGCGCTCCTTCCACTTGCCCTTCATGCGATTCACCCCCTCCGCGATGGCATTCGCCTCGTCCCCGTCGTCGTCCGGCTTCGCCTTCCCCTTCCCTGTCGACGACCGGGGCTTCGTGCCGAACACATCGCTCTTGCTCTCCTCTTCGTCTTCCTCCAGTAACGGAATCGGCGAATCTTTTGTGCCCAGAGCCTTTGACGGCGGCTTGGCCTTGGACGCAGGCGCTACGACTTTCGCAGCAGCAGAAGCCGCCTTCGCCTTTTTGGTAACCGCGGGAGGCTTCAGAGCCGAGGTCGACGCAGTGGGCACGTTCAAAGAGAGCGTCGGGCCAAGCTTCTTCTTTGATTTTGGCTTTTTCGGAGACCTTTTCTTTAATCAGTAGCTGTCGTACGCAGACGGAAAAAAGAAACGAACTTGTCCCGCACCAGAGCAACCTCGCCGCTGCTCACGTAGAAGCCTTTCTGTTTCGTCTGGGCAAAATACGTACGCTCGTCGATTGCCAGTTCAGAATCGTCAATGAAAGGATCTGAGACGTCGTAATATTCTGCGGCAGCTTTGGACTTCTTTGACTTTTTCTTGGGTTTCTTCAACTTGGGCTTCTGCAAACATGACATTGAGTAGAGAATACTGGAAGGAAAGACGCCAAAATAGCTCACCCCGTCCGCATCCATTTCCACATCCCCGTCTGCATCTTTCGCGTCCTTGTCCTTCACATCTTTACCCTTCTCCACGTCGCCCTCCTCCCCATCGCTGCCGTCCTCCCCATCGCTGCCGCTGCTGCCCTCGTCTCTATACTTTTTGCTAACCGGCGTCCCCCACGCAAAGCCTTCCTCCCGCGCCATTCGCTTCACGTCCACCTCGTAGTTGTCCGGGCCCCCAAGCTCAAACACAAGACGGATAGTCTGCATGGGCGGCGGCGGGGCGGGCGGCGGGAGAGGCGGGGACGCGCGATGGGACTTGGGCTTTTTCGTTTTCGGAGTAGACGTAGTCGGCACGGTGAGAGACGACGTCGGCGGGGCTGCAGCGGCCGTGGGGGAATTGGAGCGGGCCGAGGCATCGACGAGAACCGGTAAACGGATCGCGCCATTTTGGTCGGCGCCGCCGTTCAGAGCAGCAATAGTCATATCCCCGGCGCGCTGGGCTTTATTGTCGTCCCAATGGGCGGGGCTGAGCCCCTTGCCCTCGCCGGACTCGGTGTCCGTAACGTCCGCGTCCGGGATCAAATCTTTATCGACGTCGTCTTCCGACGCGTCGTCGGACGAATTTTCCGAGTCCGAGGCATCAACGTCGTGTTCCTCCGCGTCAAGATCCCTCTCCAGTAGAGATTCGGGGTCCTCCATAGGTGCATCCGGATCCACGACCTCATTAGTTGCAGGAGGTGCATCTTCCGCGGCGGCGGTGGCGGCGGTGTTATCGTCGGCGGCCTCCTCGTCGCCTGCCTTGGGGCTGCCATAGTCGTCGAGGTCGTCGAGGACACTCCTGGACCGTGAACGGGAGGCGCGGCTCACGTGGGCAGAAGATGCGGCGGAGGGCACGGGGGACGCTGGGACCTGCTCTGGAGGGGCAGGAGGTTCTATCATCTCTACATCAGAATCCATGTCACGGTTTCCTTGGCCGGAATCGGGCACTCTGGCACCAGGAGTTAGTAGGAGGGACCGTTCCCAGGAGTACGCAGACGAGGTTGCTAGTAAGATAAGGACGGGGATGGAGAAAAAGCGGAGGATACGGGGAGGATTGTATCAGGAGTTTGAGTGATGTGGCAGATTTGCGTTGCAACGGATTTGCCTGGAACCTTCCGAACATACATCACCCGTCGGATATTTCCTTATCCAGTAATAATCATCTCATTGGCTCGGCAATTCCCATCTTCCACTCTGCACCGCCACAAGAGTATTTGGACGAGCATACTGAAGCCGTCTTTTTACTCAACGAGTCTCCGTCGAGCTATCCTGGAAGGCTCTAAGGAATAGCTGTTGAACTTCAAAGCTTCATGAACAACTGGACTGTCTTCATGATCTTGAATCCAAGAACCACATAACCTTCAGAAAACCCAATTGCCCGATTCCATGGCGCTTCCTTTAAATTACGACGGCAGCGGCTCTGGACTGCACGGCACCCTATACAAGTTGCCCCCATGCTCCGGAGGGACATCTTTCAGGCTCGGAAAACGACGCCGAGACGACTATAAAATGTGTACTACCTTCAGCGCCTTCATACGACTCACCCCCCACTTCGAGCACTGTACGTGTTTACCATCTCAACACGCCACCTACTCCTTCTAACACAATTCCACAGCGGAACCATTTTTTCCATCTCCCTCGCCCTGCTCACCACAGGTATAACCACCGCCGTGGCCGCCACCCTCCCCAGCACAGCCATCGTCAGCCAGCCGTCCAACTCCACCGCCCTCCTGGCCGAGTACATCAGCGGCATCGACCCCGCCCACGTCTACGCGGCGGGCGAGCAGATCGCCTGCTCCGCCAACATGTGCGCGTTCGTGGAGAACGTGCACAGCGCGCTGGGGTCGCAGATCGCGAGTGTCGCGCATTATATCCCGCAGCATGGATGCACCAAGTGCGGGACTATCCCGCTGTTCTATCCGGATGATATGAACTTTGCGGGCGGAGAACAGCTATTCAATTATGTTAGCGATCCTGCTTGCGCTGCAGGTCTCTGTTAAAGTTTGAATATACCACGTAACTGGATGCAGTCAGCGTTACAGCAGAAAAACTTGCGAATATAAATGGTCATCCAAACACAACAAGCTTGCTTAACACACCCTCGGAGTCATAGTCGGAAAGACAACACCTGCATTTCTATCTACGAAAACAGCTTGTTCACCGACGTATTCCCCTCCTGGTTCTTCTTCAGCACCTTCGCAACAGCAAACTCGAAATCCTCCTGCGTGACATGTTGTCTCCGCTCCCGCAGAGCATACATGCCTGAGATATCCTCAGCAGATATCGCACTGACAAAAAGAAGGTAGCTTACCGGCTTCGGTGCAAATACCCCGGACCTCAGCACCGGAGCATTGGCCCATCTTCTCTGCTAATGCCCGTAGATTTATGCCGCGTTGTAACGACATCTATATTTACCTGTCAGGGAAATGTAGCAGTCATAAGGTGAGACACGAACCTTGCGAGAATGGATGCGAAGAATAGATACCCGGGCCTCGGGACCCGGCGGCGGGAACTCGATCTTTCGATCTATACGCCCTGGCCGCAGAAGAGCAGAGTCGAGGATATCTGTGCAACTCATAAGCCGACGCCGACGGACAATTGAAAGGACCACACACCAATTCGATTCGTGGCCATGATGACCTTGATATTTTTCGACGGCTCGAACCCATCGAGCTGATTCAGCAGCTCCAGCATCGTCCGCTGCACCTCCGAGTCCCCACCGCCGCTGCCGCTCTCCCCCGCGAGCTCCCAATGGAGTCGATCTCGTCCATGAATATGATGCTCGGCGCGTGCTCGCGCGCCATGACGAACAGCTCGCGCACCATGCGGCTGCCCTCGCCAATGTACTTCTGCACGAGCTCGCTCCCGCTCACGCGGATGAACTTGCAGTCCGTGTGGTGCGCCACCGCGCGCGCGAGCAGGGTCTTTCCCGTCCCTGGGGGGCCGTAGAGCAACACGCCCTTGGGCTGCGCGATGCCGAGCGCCTCGAAGAGCTCGGGGTGCTTCACGGGCAGCTCGATGACCTCTTTGATCTCTTTTATCTGCTGGTCGAGCCCACCGACCATCTCGTACGTGCTGTCCGGTACCTTCTCGACCATCATGAGCGAGACGAGGGGGTCGACCTTGTTGGGCAGGATTTTGTGGATGGTGTACGAGTCGGAACGGAGGGCGACGCGGAGGGTGGGTGTTAATGACGCGACGTCTATTTCCGAGTCAATGTCGACGACTGGAGGAACGGGTGAGGATGTGGCATGAAGACAGTAGGGTGGATGACCGCACTGTATTTGCCTTCAGGCTGCACTTTGACGAGAACCTTAGTCTTTCCCATTACTTTGATAACTTCGCCAACATAGCTCCCGGGCTCGTGCAGTAGTTGCAGCTCCTCCCTCAGCAGCCGAACTAGGGAGTCCACTGGTAAGATGCGGGTCTCCGGGAGCGCGTCAAGTTACCTCGTGCATTGAGAGCATTCCGCTGAGCCTCGAGACGCCGGAGATTCTGTGTTTTCTCGTTTATCGTGAGCTCTGCAGCCTCTATCTTGGCCTGGTAGTAGGATTTTATGCCTCCCGGGGCTGTGGGTATCCTGGGCACGGCGACTGGCATGGTGGAATGAGAGTACGCGTCGGTGTCACAGTCATACGTCACACCACAATTTCGTTCTTGTCAAGCCGCGCTTGGTCAAGGGTCTCACAATTTCTGCTCGCGATGGGCCGAAATGTAAATCCATCTTTCTCTTTGCATATGGTTTCGGTTTCACGCTCTGCCAGAAAAAAAAAGGTCGCAGTGGTTCCAAGGCAAAAAAAGAGAATGCATTCCGTACAGACTTGGTCGAAAAAATCGACATGAACAATCCCCGGTTCACGACATACTATCACTCCCAGAACATCGTCGCTGCGGATGAATGGGATCAGTTCATAGAAGCTCTCCGGACACCCCTCCCCACCACCTTTCGGGTTGCCGGCAGCCGACAGCGCGTCTTTTATGTGTTCTGAACAGTACCGCGGGGCTCATGACGCCCATAGGACCGCTCAGTCGCTGAACGCAACCCTCCGCGATGTCCATGTTCCGACCCTCAGCAATGTCGTATTCGAGGAGCAGAGTATCCCGCCCCCCGTCCAGATTCCTTGGTATACAGTATACGCTCCCTTATCTTTTTCCTTCTAACTCCAGCCCCAGGTATCCCGACGGATTAGCGTGGCAATTTAATGTTCCAAAGAAAGTTTTGCGTAAATCGCCTGAATTCAAGGGATTCCACTCTTTCCTCGTCTTCGAAACGGAAGTCGTACGTGTTCCACCAACTCATCAGCCCCGGATTCGAACTATCTATAGGGAAACATTTCGAGACAAGAAGCAGTCAGCATGCTACCTCCCCTCTTCATGGAAGTCGAGCCCCACCATAAGGTATCTCTGCTTCGTGTCGATGTCTCACACATTCTCATGATTTCGTGAGGTTATGGATATGTGTGCTGCTCCGGGATCTAAGGTTACACCTCCCCGCGGCCCTATCCATTTGTCTCGCTAATAGTCGCGTCGGCTTCGCATATTGCAGACCGCTCAACTTCTAGAAGCCCTTCACGCCCAAGACACTCTGACCTCCACCTCTATCCCTTCCGGCCTGCTCCTCGCCAATGACAGCGACCACAAGCGTACTCACCTGCTCATCCACCAATCGGCCCGTCTCCCCAGCCCTGCGTTAATGGTCACAAATCTCGACGCGTCCATCTATCCCGGGATCAAAATTCCATCCTCAGTCAACCCCAAGCGGCTGGAGACGCTGTTATTCGATAGAATACTGTGCGACGTTCCCTGCAGTGGCGATGGGACGATGCGCAAGAACCTCGGGATCTGGAAGACATGGCAGCCGATGGACGGAAACGGTCTGCATGGGTGCGTGCTCTCTGCCAGTCCGAACTCCCATCTAACTTCGCGCATCTAGCCTGCAGCTCCGTATTCTCCAGCGTGCCATGAAGATGCTTGCTCCCAAGGGCCGGATCGTATACTCGACGTGCTCCCTGAACCCGGTGGAAAACGAAGCCGTGGTCGCTTGTGCCCTAAAAACCAACCCGGGTGCGCCTCCTGCTCCTTTATCGTTGGACACAAACCAACACTTTCGCAGACTTTCACTTGGTGGATGTCTCCGCTAAGCTTCCAGAGCTGAAACGGTGTCCGGGCCTGACAGCATGGCGACCTACGGATAGATCCCTTAAAACTACGTACGATACGTACGACACCTTTCAACGGACATGCACGGAAGGAGATGTTGTCAAGGGCAAAATGACACCGGGACACTGGCCACCCGAGGACGTGGAGTCGTTAGGTCTTCCCAAATGGTATGTGACTCCCATGTGAATCCCGACATCCACTAGAACAACATACAGTATACGGGTATATCCGCATCTCCAAGACACTGGCGGCTTCTTTGTTGCTGTGCTAGAGCGGAATGAAGCGATTACACCTCCCAAGCCGCCTCCAAGGTACGCGTTAGTTCACACACAATCAGGCAGCTTTCCGAGCCTCCTCACAGAGAAAAGAAGCGAGGTGCCGAAGATCTTGAACAGCTCCCAGACGGCAAGAAGCCTCGACTTGCAGACGGCGACGTCAAGGGCGAGACAGAGACCCAGGGTCCGTTTGATGACGCCGACGTATCTCCGGAGATGGGAGCCCTTGCGGAGGACACCACTCCAGCCCCAGCGGAAACCGATGTCCCCGCAGTTGCCGAACTCCCGCCGCAAAAGGGAGGTAAAGCAAAGAAAGGGGAAGGTGGTGGATCCTTCAAAGAGCACCCCTACACATTCCTGCCCGCAGACGACGCAACGCTCGTAGGCTGTATGTGCGTACCGCTATATTCGCCGTTTCTCGTTCTTTTGTCTAAGCAGTCTGTCCAGTGAACGTTTGCACCTCACGTCCGACTTCCCCTCCTCGAACGTGCTCGTGCGAAACCCGGAGGGCGAGGCCGCTCGCTCCCTCTACATCACGAACGACATCGTGAAGGCTGTCGTACAGAACAACGACTACAACCGCATCCGCCTGACGTTCGCCGGGACCAAGGTGTTCGCAAAACAAGAGGCAGGCCGCGGGATCGATGCGCAGTTCAGGGTGCTCGGCGAGGCGCTCCCCCTCGTGCTTCCTTACACCGATCCTTCGACGATCGTCACGGGCGACCTGGCCGTGTTGAAGGTCTTGGTGGAGGGACATTACCCGCTCTGTTCGGCGTTCCCCGATCCGTTCAAGACGACGATGGAAAACCGAGGTTCGCTCGATTTCAGTTGTCTTCTCTGTGTCCATGCATTTACTTGCCCATCCGTAGACAGTGGCAGCCATATCGTCAAATTTCCGCAGAGCGAGCTTGACGGCGCAACGTACGTTAATTTTCTTTGCTGTCGAGCCATCCTCACATGTTACAGCCTCTCACACGACGTGATCATTCCGATTTGGAAGTCCAACGTGTCTCTGACCTTGATGATTGACAAAAAGGCGAAGAGGTGTGTTCTGTGCTATCTTGCATCTAGTGGTATGCTGATCCCTTCTCCAAGTGCACTAAGTATGCGCGTCTTCGGTAAAGATATCACTTCGCCGATCAAGGAGAAACCTCTGCCAGTGGTAGTGGCCGAGGAGGACACGCTTGATACACCAGAAGAATCTGCGGACGCTGATGATGTGCAGGACGCGGATATGCCCGATGTATAAAAATATCAAACCATTGTAGCCTTGACTTGAATGTAGCAGCATTCTCACAAGCATGCCTATAATGCCCAGAAGTCGACCATCAGAACTCAAGGAGCCGCTGCGGGTTTTTTTCGGGTCTTTGTGTACATCAAACGAAGAATGACGGGAGGATCTCTAAGTCTTCGACGGAGGGAGATTTTCGGAATCGAAGTCCAAGGTCGGAGGCAGAGGGTCCACCATCTCAGGCGTACGATGATAAGGCGATTGTAAGGTCGATTTGAACTGAGGGTCGAGAGCGATGGAAGAATTAATGGAAAACATTGGGCGGTCGCCGATGTGCTTCTTGGTTGTTGATTCGTAAGCCATCACGCGTGATCTGGGGTCCGTTGAGACGTTGACGGTTCGTTAAGGTTGGGTTGAGGCGTTGAAAATTTGAAGGTTGTTGGGTATAGTGAATTCTCGCCGATGCGGAAGAACAAGCAAACAAAAGCATTCACAGAACAGAGATATCACAGCGAACCAAGAACAGACACCAACCATGGATTGGCCTCGATACGAGGTTGAAATTGAGCCACACATCGTTTCAATTCCTCCAATTGTGCTTCGGGCGAATCATCCACCATGGCTACATCTTCGCTGTCGTCTTCAGGCGGAGAGGCCCAGGCCAGCAGGAGCTCTTCCACAATTTTGATACCGTCTTCGGAGAGTTCGGGTGAAAAATCTGAATCAATTTTCTTTTCTAATGGAGGCTGAGACTTCTGAGAGTTATATCGGAGTTCTGACTGACCTCCACCGAAGTCCTCCAATTCGTCGGCTTTTTTACGAGCAAGCTACCCAACGTTTAAGATTGTTCGAAAGTTGAATCGCCTGAAATAGCAAAGTATGCGTACCTTGACGACGTTCTCGGGAAAGTTAGCAAGTTGAGCAACGTGGATGCCGAAACTTTGGTCCGAGATCCCTATGAACGACAGTTAGTTACTTAGTTCGCTGACAGTTCGAGCAGTCGGCAAGCCATAAGTACCGGGTTCCACTTTGTATAACAGCGTAATCTGCTGCTCTCCACCATCTTGCACATCATCAACATGAGCGACGACATGCAGATTCTTGACGTGGGATAATTGTTGATCCAAAGCCGTCAGCTCGTGGAAATGGGTGGCAAACAAACAAAACGCGTGGATCTCGGATGCGATATGTCTGAATTGATTTAGCGTATGTGGGGCAGATGCGGGGATTCCTCACTCTGAAATTGCCCATGCTAACCCAAAGCCATCGTACGTCGAGGTCCCTTTGCGAAATTTTAGTTTTCAAACGACGAGTCCAAGTAAACCAACCTCGTCCTAACTCGTCGATAATGATCAGTGAGTCTTTTGTTGCGGACTAAATTCAGCAGTAAGGATACGCCCTGAGAATCAACACTAGAAGCGACATTACCCTCAGAATCGTGGCAGTCTCGAGCATTTCTGCCATGAACGTTGAGACACCCTTTAGTTGACTGTCCCCTGCCCCAACTCGACATAGCACCGAATCAAATATGGGCATGTTTGCCTCCGAGCATGGTACAAAGCAGCCCGTTTGTGCCATCAATGCAATTACTCCGACCTGAAAATGCAGTCAGAAGATAAGTCATAAGGGGCAGAAGTTGCACACTTGACGGATGTATGTTGATTTTCCGCCCATGTTCGGTCCAGCTTAAATACACACGGTCAAGGCAAAATTCAGGACGAAGCTTCTTTGCACGCACTGATTATCTGGAATTCACTTTTATCTGTGCGTAGAGTTATAGACACCTAACGGATAGAGCGGTTCGACAAGCACCTTTTACCATTTCGACGTCGTTCGGAATAAAGCTGACGTCGTCTTGGACCTCCAAGCACGGATGTCTTGCATCCCGGAGGACGAGATTGCCGGTGCCTGAGACAAGGGTCAATATAAGAGTTAGGGAAAGCTCGTTTGAACTACCTTTCTGTGCGACCCTCGGTTTCACATACGGTTCCGGCGCATTTATTGACACATGGGCAAAACTAAGCCAAAATTGAACGAGTGAACGCCATTTGCCAGAGAAGTACGCACCTGATAATGACATCCAGATGCGCAATGACGCTGTCCAGGGATTCAAGCACGGGAGTGTATGTCACTGAAAAGCCGAGGGGGTCATTCCGGGCTCCTTCATATAGCGAACAGCTTACATGCGATATTGACCACCTCTTTGACAAGGCCAGTCTGAGTCCTGGAGTACTTATCCGTGAATTCCTTGTAGTCCTCAGCAAGCGCTCGAAGCGTTTTTGTAGTGAAGAAGACCCCGCTCTTTACCATCCCGAGCTCGATGTACTTTTTGGTAAGGCTTTTGGCGTCCTTCAGCCATACCATTAGTCTGGAACGCAAGATCGAAACAAGGTGCAAACATTTTTCGTCAAGCGGAAGCAGTAGCCATAGGTCTGGCTATTCTCTAGATGCAGCTTTTTGTCGAGCTCGAGCTCGAGATCACGTCCCACAGTTTTGTGCTCTTTGTCCAGTCCGTCGCGAACCTGAGGATCAGACGAAAACGTTGAGTGTCAATGCAAATATTCGAAGGGTTGATATCTTATACCTCGGCGAGCTTCTCGGCAAGTTCGCCCAATCGTTCGTCATAATCCGGTTTGATAACGTAGTTATGATTGTCTAATTCTTCCAGATCTATTGTCTGTTCGACCATTTCTGCGTATTTAGCCAGGCTTTCGTTGTAACCCTGATATGCGCCATGTCAGATGTGTGTCCTGGGAAGAGATGCACAACGCACACGCAAAGCGACCAGGTACTGATCCTCCAGTAAAGACGAGTGCTCCTCTTTGTCTGTTTGCACATTTTCAAGAGCCTCAATCATCCCGGGAAGCTGAGGGATTGTCATGTACAGAGAGATGTCCAACTCGTGAAACTGACCTTCAGAACGACTTGGTAGACCCTTATGACGTCCTCCAGGGATGCCATGCCCTTGTGGAATCGTTTACTCAGACGGTGCATATCTGGCATTAGCTTCAAGTATTCGTCCTGAAGAACAATTGAGCAAGTCAACTCGTCGCCAACGTCAGTCCGCACCTGCAGGGTGCGACGTGAATTCGAGTCCTCTACGAACGTCTCAACAAGATTTTGTCGTTTGTCTGTTCCAAAATCAGAGAGAAGTGAGAGGTATTCTGAGGGTAGACAACTTACGAATCTCGTGAAGATTTACCAGAGGCTGTTTGAGCCATGTACCTAGCAACCTCGTTCCTTGCGCCGTCTTGCATTTATTGAGCAAACCGAGCAGAGTTGTGTTGCGGTTTGTTGTTCCCTGTGCAACACATCAGCGTGCGTCGGGATTGAGTAGCGCGACTTGTCCTTGGACGTACAGCATTACCAGGAGCTTCGACCAGATTTAATGCACGAAGTGCACTAGCGTCAAGTTTCATGTACTGATCCAGGTCATGCGTCCTCAAACTGTAGGCGTTATGGTTGGCTGGATCTCCAAGCAATCCGAGGTATGTTATGAGCGCAGCCAGGGCAGCAGGTGCGGTTGGAAGAGTTAGTTGAGCTGTTTGGAACCGCTGTGAGAATGACTTCTGCGGCAAAAAACAGCGAAAATCATACGAATAATTATTGATGGGTCAGCTGAAGTGGATGCTGCGTTAGACCCTGTGACACTCGCCGAAAGTAGACGAGGAACATCGTCAGTGACGTTTTTAGCTGAGAATTCGCCTATGAAAAGAAAGGTAAAACGCGGATTTGTGCATGGTCTGTGGATGCGTACTGGGTTTCCTCTCTGTAACAATCACTCCGCATCTATCTAGAACGGCCTTGAGTTTGTTGAGCTCGATGTCGCGGTCGGTAGTGCCTGACACCGTGCCCGTGGGGATGAGGCACTCCTTCACAGATAGTTGGATAATGAGGGACTGCACCAGCGATGTTAGTGGATATAACTCGAAAAATGAACGTGTAGTTGCGAACTTCTGTATTGGAGAACAAGTCGTTATCGGCGAAGTCGGCGACCCCCAATTCGCGCGCATTGGTATCGGCAAACGCGACTCCAATCGTCTTGAGTTTTGCCTTGCTGTTACCAGGCACGGCGGATGAAGACGCAATTTTGATTGCCATTACCACGGGTGCCACGAGCAAGTCAGAGCCGGAACCAAACAGAAGCTCTTCCACAGCTTGTAAGTTCCCTGGCGATGCCTGAATTCGGAATGTAAGACCGAGATGACGATGGAGAGGCGCAGTTCTCGCACCTCTTTGTCCAAACGAAACTTCACACATTTCTTCCCTTGCCCACTCTCCGGAACCCATATCTCCACCCGGAGCTGCTTGCTGGTCAGGGAGTCCCTGAGCAAGGTTTGCGCGACCGAAGACTTCAGATTGACGGATGGAAGACCCGCCGCCCGCCCACCACGGCCCAGATACTTGATGACCGAGTTGGTACGGAACGTGTTCATGGCAACGTAGAGGGCATCCGGCCCATATGAAGAGTAGTAGTCCTCCGTGGGGCGATAAAAGAGACGTAGCGTGCCCGTTTCTGGAGATTTCTTAGGCAGATTTCCGAAGAACGAGATGAAACCTGGGTCCGTCGCGTGGTCTAGTTTCGAGCAATGTGTGAGATACAGCCGTAGGTCAATAAAATTCCTTACCCGCAGCATCGTGCTCCGCATCCTTCTCTTTGCCGTACTGTAACATGGAGGAAAATGGCTTGTCACAGACACGCTCCCGTAATGTTCACGTGTCATCGTCACGTTCCGCATTCATTCAACCGCCTTATTTCCCAGGCTGGTAACTAATATTAATCTACCGAGGCACCCGAGAATATTAGGAAGGATGACGACATCGATGGTGAAAATCCAAGTCAACCCCCATCTTCCCACACTCCCGGGCCATTCATAAGTAGGAGTCGTGAGATTCGGGCTGACAGCAGGAGGTGTTGAAAACGTACTCGAGGTCAGGCTAAATACCATGAATTGTGTGATCTGGAGGCGAGTTAGATGCTCTTTTCATTAAAAGAGACTAGGGAACGCTAGAAGAATGCACCGGGTTCAACCAGAAAAGGCATAAATCAGTTTGCCACCTTGCAGCTGGCGGATACAAGGTTTCGTTTCGTGTACTTTTCGCGGTTAGTTTACACCTGCACATGAGGACATACATTCACGAGTAAATTACGCGCGATGACAACCCAACACTAAGCCAAAAAATCAGCCGCAGCCAGTTCAACAAGATGATGATGATGCACCCACCAAGGTACTCTGCTTCTTAGCTGCATGTAGCAGAGAAATATCGTAAAACAATGGTAGGATACATGCAGAATGCCTAACGACATTTTTAGGACAGTACGGGAAACCAAGTTACAACCTACACAAAGGTTTCTTTTATTTAAGCGTGAAACAGGCTCACCAACTTCAGCGTGTAGTTCACCATAGACTACACCTCCAATCTCTTCAGGATTTTCAAGTTGTCGACATGGACCACTCAGGATGCAAATAAAATCACTCTAGTGTACGACTTCCTGGTGCACAATGCATCCCCCGCCAAACCAGAGGCACGATCTCGTCAAATGTGACCACCGGAAGAACCAAGCTGACGCTGCTCAGGATCAAGGTGCGCGCTTGGATCACCCGTGTGAGCTTCAGTGGTGTCCGGGTCTTCATCGCTGCCTCTGTTTCGAAGACAATCAACAGAAACGCCAGCAGCGCAGATTCCACCACCGACAGGGACGATAGCGGTAGCTCTATTACAGGTGGCGAGAGACAAGGAGGTGAAGAGGTTGTCAGAGAGACGATCCATTGGCCCAGACATGAGGCACGACGACGATCAGACCATTGCAGCATCTAACCGCGACACCGTGTTTCGGAAGGAGCGCTTGCCTTGAGGTCGAATTACCAGAAGCCGAGTAGATATCGGCATTCAAAGCTCGGAAGGAGAATACCGAGAAAGACGGGTGCACTGTGGACAGTTTTATGCAGCCTAAGTTGAGACGTGAGGCTGAGATGGTGAAATCGGGCCGGTAACTTCCGGACCCCATCAATTGTCTCCATCTGCAAACCAAAACTCACCTCACCACCATCCAAGCTACCTTCACCTCCCGAAAATGGCGATGCTCCACCCCGACGACGAGGCATTCGCCAAGCAAGAAATCCTCTCGCACGCGTCCATCTCCTCCCTCTTCACCGAGCGCCTCGGCCTCGTTCCCACCTCTATAACCGCACCCGCGTCCCAAGGCGACTTCCACAAGGTCTACTTCGTCTCGCTGTCCACCACGGACGGAAACCGCTGGTCTGGGCGCGACGTCGTGCTGCGCGTCGCGAGGTCATTAGAACTCGCGTTCAACCGTCGTTACCCGACGACTCATTATTGGCATGATGCAGGAAGACCATCCTGCGGTCCAAAACCGAGAACGAGATGGTCATCCTCACGCTCCTGCGCGCGTCCGGGATCCCCGTGCCCGAAGTTGTGTTCTTCTGCGCAGACCCGGACAACCCACTGCAGTACGAGTACAACTGCCTCGAACGTCCGTCGCCCTCTAAACGCGAATTTGAATCCGAGTTTTGACCGCCGCGCGCTGTGCAGGAATACCCTACCCGTCGCTCGCGGACACCTGGACGACGTTGTCGGCGGTGCAACTCGACGGCGTGCTCGACCAGTTCGTCGACATATTCCTGAAGCTCTACGCCCTCGACGTGCCACCACACCACGGCAGCCTCGCGCTCGACGGCTCCTCCGGGCCCGTCCTCGAAGAGACCATGTGGCAATGGTGAGCGCTTCCTACCCCCTTCCACATATTCCCGCCAACCGAACCCCCAGGCCGGACATCCAGCGCTACTTCCACACGCCGCCTTACAACCTCACGTCCGAGACGTACGACACGCTCAACCCGTCCTCCGCCTCGGGTTACGCCTCCTGGCCCGCGTACATCGCCGCCTTCCTCGCGTCGTACCACCATGTCATCAGCGTCCACCCCGCTGTAGACTTCCTGCGCGACCTCCAGCCGGCGCTGCAGCGCCTCATCGACACGCTGCACGCCGCGGACGCACCAGACTGGGTGCAGAGGCTGAGAGACGAGCCCGGGCTCCGCCCGCACCTATTCCACCGTGACTTCCACTTCGGGAACATCCTCGCGGACGCGGACGGGACGATCCGCGCGGTCATCGACTGGGAGTTCGCCGGCATCGGGGTACGCCTCTTTATCTCAATCATCTATCTTCGTCTTACAAGTGACTGCGTCCCAGCCCTCCTTCTCCTACCGCGCCGCCCCCATCAACAACGTCCTCGGCTTCCTGCACTCGCTCCCCCCGCCGCTCCCGCCCACCGGCCAGCTCATCTCGGACACGTGGGAGGCGGCGTTCACGGCGCGCCTCGCGGCGCGTGCGCCGGCGGTCGCCGCGGCGTGGGCGCGCGAGACGGATAAGGAGGCGGTGCTTGGGGTGGAGGGGCAGGCGCTGAGCGAGGTGCGCGAGTACCTGCGCGCGTGCCTGGAGGTGGGTGTGCGGCAGACGGGGCGCGTGGAGGCGGCGCGTGGGCCGTGGAAGGCGGTTGTGGAGCGGGGGCTAGAGCGGCTGGGGTGCATTGGTGTGTAAGTGACTGTGTACCAGTTGGCGTGTGTATAAAGAAATTAAAATCGTGTCTAAGATTCTTTCGAAGGTTTGCCAGCCGCGTCAAGTTCCAACTCTGCATTCCGACTATGTTCAACCCACCACGCATTCACATGCATGCATACATACCCGAAAAAAAACTCCGTTCACATCCTCAGGCTCTTTCAAGTACCGTAGTTGAACGTTGAAACGTTGAACCCCCTAAGCCGCCCACGACACCACCCATAACACCACGTGTCTGTCACACCTCTCTCCACACCACCATGTCCGAGTCGTCCACTCCCGCCCCCGTGCCCGGCATCGTCGCGTACGTCGCGTCCCGCGAGCTCATGCAGGTACGCGGTGTTTCTTTTCTGCTTGCCCCCCCCCTCTATCCTGTTATGTACTGCATTCTCGAGCTAACGAATCGACTCCACCCACAGGCCTCCGCGCGCCTCCCGTCGAACCCGCACCGCGCGACGCTCGTGCACGGCCTCGCACGCGCGCTGGGGCTGTTTGAGCGTCCTCCTGCTCCTTCCTCCTCTCCCAATTCCACCTCTACTGCCTCTTCCGTCTCGTCCTCCGCCCCTGCGGAGAGCAAACACAAAGAGGAGCCCACCCCCCCCCCCGCCGCCACCTGACTCTTCTCGCCCCGCCGCCCGCGAGCACAGCCCAGCTCGGCGCGTACCACAGCGCGGAGTACCTCGCGTTCGTGCTCGACGGGGAGGGGGACGGGGCGGAGTTTGGGCTGGTTGATGTGCGTTTCGCTCACTTTCATTCATTCCCTCTTTATTCATCCACTCGTTGGCTCGTCCGCTTCGAGCTCCCCCACCTCCTTTTTTCGTCCGCCGATGAATGTTAATGCCGCATACATACGCACCAGGACTGCCACCCCTTCCCGGGCATGGACGACTACGTGCGGCGCGTGGGCGGCGCGTCGCTCGCGGCGGCGCAGGTGGTCTTGCGCGGGACTGGGTCGCCGGCGTCGTCGTCGTTAACATCGGCACCTGCGCCCCAAACCGACATCACGGCGTCAACTACACCACCCCCGCCCGTACCCATCGCAATCGCATGGGACGGCGGGCGGCACCACGCGACGCGGTCGCACGCGGCGGGGTTCTGCTACGTCGGGGACTGCGTGCTCGCGATCCTGGCGCTGCGGCGCGCGCGGCGGCGGGTGGTGTACCTGGACCTGGACGTGCACTTTGGGGACGGGGTCGCGGGGGCATTTCGCGGGGGGAAGGGGGCGGGGGTGTTGGTGCGTGGGCTTCCTCCTTTTCGATTCGAAGTTCTCACATGAGAGGCAGACACTCAGCATCCACCACGCGGCGCCGGGGTTCTTCCCCGCCTCACCATTCGCCGAGCTCCCCACGCCCGACAGCGACCCTTTCAGCCTGTCGCTGCCGTTGATGGCGGGGGCGTCGAACGGAACATACGCGCGTGCGTGGGGGGCGGTTGAGCGGGTGGTTGCAGCGTTTCAGCCGACGGCGGTGGTGGTGCAGTGCGGGGTGGACGGGCTTGCGGGGGACACGTGCGGGGTGGGGAACTGGGGGCTGGGGCCGGTGGGGGAGGCGGGGACGCTGGGGTGGTGTGTGCAGCGGGTGCTGGCGTGGGGCGTGGGGACGGTGCTGCTGGGGGGCGGGGGGTACAACTCGCCGAATGCGGCGCGGGCGTGGGCGTATCTGACGTCGATTGCGGTGCGCACCTTTCTGGCGTTGCTGTTCAAACTAAAGTACCACAGCTCGGGGACCCACTGGATCTGTCGATGCCGATACCGGACCACGCGCAGTTCCCGTTGTACGGGCCGTCGTTCACGCTGGACGTGGCCGTGGGGACGATGCAGGACACCAACACGGAGGCACACATGGCAGCAGTAGAGGTCGCGTTCGAGGCAGCGGCGCAGAAGATTAGGCCCCCGGCAACTAGCATGTAACCCAGTCCCAAATTTTTACCCTATGATTTCGTCCTTGGGGGGGGATCACGTTGTGACGAGCTAAACATAACAGTCATGTTTACAGTTTTAAGTAGTCTTAGTTCAGGACTTGTGTCGTGTATACAGTTGTTAGCATTATGCGATCACGTGGTTGTTGTTCTTGTTCTCCCTGCGATGAGTGAAAACGCCGTACCGTTCCTGGACCTGGCCAAGCTGCAGGACCAAGGCTCGCAGACCGCCGGATGGACGCTGCACGCCTGCTCATCAGCCCCCCGCCCGAGGAAGAGCTCCAGCGCACCCATCTTTGGCGCATCCAGGGTCGGTGGCATCCCCGCTACTTTACCCTTTGCTGACCCCATGCAGACCAATAACACCCCCGCGGTGCCCAAACGCAAACGCCCCGGCGTCGCCAGCACGCCGTCCCGCACGGACCAGGGCGAGGCCACGCCCAACCCCAAGCCCCGCAAGGCCCACCGCAAGCGCACCGACTCGTCCCAGCAGGACTCGCCCACCCGTCCCGCGTTCCCCCGTCAGTCCACGACCCTCCAGAGCCCCCATGCTCTTAACCCCGATGCCGACTTTGTCCCACCCGAGCTCCTCTCAGCCGGCCGCCGCCGCCGCAGCGCGACGCCCCAGCTCGTCCCGTACGAGCCGCCCCGCGACGTCTTCACGCCCCCGCGCGAGGTCGTCCTCCAGACGCCCACCGCCCAGTCCAAGCCCCGCCGCCGCCCGTCCGTGTCCGCCTCGGTGTCCCAATCCGCCCGCGCGCGCACGCCCCAGCCTGTGCACGCCCGCACGCCTATCCGCGTCGTCGTCCACAGCGTCAAGAAGGAGCCACCTGCCATCGATCTCGCCCGCCCCATGACGCCCCCCAGCCCGTCCGACGACCCGCTCCTCCTCGTCGCCAGCTCGTCCCCCATCAAGCGCCACCACGCCCGCAATGCCGCCTCCCCCTCCTCGGACTACGCCCCCTTCGACTGGACCGCGCACGCCGCGCCCCCGCAGGACGGCTCCACCGACTCAATGGACGTCGAGCCCGACGCCGAGGTCGAGGCATACGACGGCCCGCTGCCTGCCGTGCTCTCTGCGTGGGACGCCCCCGCGGGCGCGTGGGACTCGGACGACGACGAGGAGGGCGAGCTTCCCTCTGTTCCTACTGCTACTGCCTCCGCCTCCCTCCCTGGCCCTTCCTACACCTCCCGCTCGCACTCCCACACGACGCCGCCCCGCGCCGGACGCACTAGCCCGTACACCGAATACACCGTCCCTACCAAACGCGACCCCCCGACGCCTGGCACGCGCGCGCGCGCCGCCGCGTGGGGCGTGTGGGGCAGCCCGTTCCCCGGCGCGGCCGTGGGCGAGGGGAGCTTTCGCATGGATGGGAGGAAGCGGAATGCCTCCTTCAATGCCGATGGGGATGGAGTTGATGGGGAGAGAGGAGGAATGGAACACGGTGTGGGTGCGGGTGGGATGCAAGATGGTGAAGAGGAGGAAGAAGAGGAAGACGAGGATATGCATGATATCCTGCGCGGGGTGCGCGAGGAGCACCAGGAGGAGGAGGAGGAGGAGGTGCGCGCGATGTCGGTCGAGGACGACGAAGAACAGGAATGCTCGAGGGAAGGTGAAGAATTCGAAGAAGAACAGCCAGAACAGCAAAGGAAAGACGAAGATAACCAACAAGACCAAGACGAAGAAGAAGAAGAGGAAGAGGAAGAAGTGCGCCGTATGTCCATCGAGCCCGAGCCCGCGCCGCGGTTCGTCGTCCACGCCCCGAACCTCATCTCCACCGCCCCCGTCAGTAATGTCAACAACGACGCGCACACACCCGCGCCCCGCTTCCCCTTAACACAGACCCAGCACCCCGCGCTCACGCCCCCCGCGCGCCGCGCACCCACTGTGCCCGCGCGCTCCGAGCGGCAGCTGCCTCGCCCTTCCTTCGCCTCTGGATACTCGCAAACACACCCAGACGCTGACCGTGGACAAGATGCGTGGGACGCTGAGCAGCGGGAGGAAGTGGACGAGGACGATGAAGAGGAGCAAACACACGTCCTCGCGGGCGTCGGCGAGCGGGTCGACTCGGGTGTGCTCCTCCGCGCCGCGCAGCTGGATAGAGCTCTCATCGACGCGGACGCCGATGCAGAAGTTGAAGTAGACGCAGACGGCGACGGCGCGAGCGACTCGGACGACGACGGCGTGCTGGGCCTCGTCAAGATCACGAGCGCGGACCCGCGCGCGGCGGCACGGGCGGCAGCCATTTTGAAACAGGTGCGTTGTGTTCCTCCCTTCTTCCTTCCTTCCTTCCTTCTACCCTTCCCATTCCCCTAGCCCCTTCCTCTTAATTCACACATTCCGCACGCTAACCCTCGCGCCCCTACTTAGCACGATTACGACTGCTTCACGAAGCTGCGGCTGCAGCGCGAGCGCGCGAAGAAGCGGCATTCGCTCGCGGGCGGCGTCGGCAAGAGCCCCGCACGGGGGACGGCGCCTTCCTGGGCAACCCCTGCCCGGAGCGACAGAGAGAGAAAAGAGAGGAGGGAACGGAAGGCGCGCCGGCAGACGATCAACGTTGTCGGCGAGCAGGTGTACTTCCCCGGCAGCCCGAAGCCGGTCACGATGGCGCAGCTGCTCGCCGAGGCGGAGCGCGAGGTCGGCGCGGCGTCGCCGCCTAGGAAGGACGCGGGCATGTCACTCAGCACGCCACTTGGGACGGGCGACGCGTACACCACGCCCGTGCGGGCCAGCACCCACTCCCACTCCCACTCCCACTTCAACTTCGACTCCGCCTCCGCACCGTTTACACCTGCGCCGCCGCTGCGCGTCGGCGGGCTGGTCGAGCGCCGCCCGAGCTCGGGGCTCGTGCGCGAGGTCGTGCTTTCCGAGGACGAGGATGAGGACGCAGCCGGGCTGGGGCAGGATGGGGAGGCGGGAGGACAGCGTGCGTGGACGAAGGACGACTGGAAGGCGCTCGACGCGTGTTTCACGGACGAGCGCATCGCGCTTGTTGCTTCCAAGGCAAGCTCGAACGCGGAGGCAGACGCGGTGGAGCTGGCGCCCGCAGACGTGGTCGATGTACACGCCGTCGTGCGCCGCTTCGTACGTATGATGGGCGGGGAGCGGGCCGTGGCACAGTATGGCGATGCGTGGGGGGTGTATGTCTCTTTCCTCTTCTTTCGCTCGCGTATATCTGATACTGATTCCTTCTTTCCTTCTAGGGAGACGCTGACGCAGCGTGCGATGGCGCTGCAGAACAAACAGCGCGCGGGGATGGTCGCGCCGCCCACGCCGCGCGCCTCCTCCACTTCTTCCCCTTCCTTCGCATCCGCATCTACCACGCGCGCACCCGACGACGACAGCGTGTTCGCAACGCACAAACGCCGCCCGTCGATGGAGGCGCCCGACTTGACACCGCTCGGGCGACGCGCGCGCAAGCCGCGTCTGCCCGCGCCGCTTGGCACCGACGCGCCATTTGCCAATTTGGCCCCCGAGCCCGAGCGGCGGCGCAGGCTGCCGGCGTCGCTGCTCGCGCCGCGCTACTCGCACCTGCTCGAAGAGGCTGTTTCGGTCAGTCAGGGCGCGCCGCCGCCGGCTGAAGAGGAGCCGGACGCGGATGTGGACAGCAGCTTTGCGTCGTCGACGTCCGCTTCGACAGGCGGTGAGGACGAGCACGAGGAAGAGAACGACCACTCCCGCAAGGATGAGCACGACCACTCGCGCGAGGTCGAGATGCCACCCGCGACGCCGCTCCGCGAGAAGGAGGAGCGCGCGGCACAGCGGCCCGCGAGCCTCGGGCGGCGTGTCACCGGCTTCCTATTCTCATACCTCCCCACACTCTCCAAGACCGCGCCGCCACCCACACGCAGGCCCGCCGGCCCCGCGCGCCCGGGCCTGCCGCTACCCCCGCTCGACATCCTCGAGAAGCCGCGCGGGCCAATCAACACGCCCGTGCGCCCGCCGTTGCCGCGCACGCGCGCGCCGAAGGAGCTCGTCACGCTGCAGCCCGCGCCGGCACCCCCGAAGCCGCCCACGCGCATCCCGCGCGCGGCACCGCCCAAGCGCCTCGTCGAGCTGCAGCACGTCGTCGCGCCGGAGGCATCGGTGCGTGTGGGCCCGCGCCCGCGCACGAGCAGCGGGGGGAGTGTGAAGGACCTGGTGAAGAACTTCGAGGCGCTCGACGGGGCGCGGAAACGCGCGCCGGAGGTGAAGCGTGTGCGGAGCGTGGGGGAGTTTGGGGCTGGGAGTAAGAAACCAATGTGGAGGCCTTGATGGTCCAGCATGTATTTTTTGGCGGAGTTGTGAGGATCTATCTATCCATGCCGTATGATCTATAGAGTATATGTACTTTCTTTCGTCATCTAGCCGTTGCGGGCACGCATATACCCGAAAAGAGTTTATTCTAAACTGCCTGATCGCCATTCGAAATTTCATGATTCACAGTCCCACCCAATTAATGTTCTAGCATGCTCGATAGTCTTCGAGGTCGAGCGCAAGATTATGGACGGCAGGTACTATTTCTGTGACATGGAACCAGAGTGCAGCGGCGCCCGGTTTGTCTCATAGTTCCGCGGAAGTCGGATTTACCTTATTTGGATAGTGGCGTTGAGTCGCGAGAATCACCCAACCACCGGCAAGTCAATTGGCCACCGGAGATGAAGAAAAATGAAAATATGGGGGTTTTGTCAAAGTACAACCGTCGTATGCTAGCTCACCTTTAGAACTGCGGGACTAAATACGCCATAAAATTAATCGTTCTAGAAGAAGCAATTTCAACTCTCCATCTTGGGCCCATACTGAAGGAATCCAAATTCCAACCATACAACACCGAAAGAGAGTACTTGCATATTCTCGAACGCCAATGGGGTCGAGAGTGTCCCGTCTTCCGTGCGGTCTAGTATGGGCCGGGTCAGTGTACGATTGAAACTCATATCTGATTCCTACGCACTGGTGGCATGTAAATGGGACATTCAGGGTTGCTAGAAGGAATATTATCAGACAACAGGGCAAGCGTGATCATAGATGTAAATACGAACATGCAACGGGTGGCTTGAAGGTAATAATCGATCCTCCCGCGGGTATGAGGGAGAACCCGAGGCTCGTCATCGCCTGCGATATCAGTCCGGGATCAGGCCTATCAGGATCGATAATCGACATTTTTTATTATAAACCAACGTACATATCGAAAATCACTGAAGCTAACCGGCTCGCCAGAAAACAGACGTTCGAACGTACCGTACACTCGTTTGGTCACGTAGAAGATGGGCTTGGCTGGAGCTGCTTCAGGGTTGGCCAAAGCCGTCTGAGCTGTGTCACTTGAAGATTTACCGCGGGTCTTCTCGGGGCCTTGACGGGACGTCGATGGCATGTCGGGAACATTAACCGGTTCCATTCGGGTCCAGTAGGGCTTTATATTCACCAGTTTCTGTTCTGGCTGAGGAAGCTTACCCAGGGATGGTTGAGGAGCTGAAGCGGGCAGTAGAGGTGGCGCAAGGGCAGATTCTTCCGATATCTCAGGAGACGAGATCGGTTCAACCGGCGATGCACCGATGGGCGTGATGGGCACATTCCATCTGGGGGCTGCCACAGTAAAACCAGCAGCCTAGGAAGATCACTTAAAGAATAAAAATTCAACAGTTTACGGTTATCGTACCTGTTCAATCAGACTCCTGGCCAGCCTCATTGAGGCAGAATCGATCTCTTTCCAGATTTTGGCAAAGACGGTACGGGACTCGAGCGAGGCAGACGTGGTGATAAGTCTTTCCAATGATGCGCTTGATAGGATTTGTTCCGATATTTTTGTGTTTACGGCGAAGGCCACACAACGTCTATCCTTTGGGAGCGCGGCATCTTCAGGATAATTCAACATGGTCAAGAAGTCCTCGGAGGAGTTCAGCGGATAAATTACAAGAGCAGACATGGGATGGTACCGTACCTCCAGCTTGTTCAAAATGCTCAAGTCTTCGAACAGATAGTCGTTCATTTCAGCGATCTGCTGTATTTTCTCCACCGAGGGAAGAAGGCCTTCAGCAGATTGCGCTGCAAGTTCTGCGTTGTATACCCATTTGTAGGGGTACGGCATAGCTGGGGTGCACCGAACCGAACAAGAGCAGCTGTGAGGGATTCCTCCTTGAACATTTGATAAACGCATCGCTATCCGAGCCAGTCATGAGTGTAATTCGAGTCCCGTGCCAGTTAGGGTGGTTCTGGACAAAATTCCATATTTGCGCTCCAATCGAATGGATGATTCATGAAAGGATGCTTCCAGTTGACGGGTCCAAATCTTTCTCGCGTTGGGGTCTTTCATGACACCGTATCGCACCCTGAGCTCTACGCTCTCAATTTCCTTTTCAACCAGATACTTGACGTAGGACATCAGCTCTGCTCGCGCCTTCGGGGCTCCGAATCTGCCTTTAACCTTATCCAGCTCGGCGATGTCCTCTAGATAAGTCGCAATGAGCTTCCATTCAGCAGCATATAAGAGGGTGTTGTTGATCAAGAAACGACACTCCTGTGCGAGATAGCTCGGTGTGGAAAGAAGTTTTTGGACCGCAGGGCTGTCTCTATTCATGTCGGGAATGAATTCCGGTCGACAGTGCGCGGCGGCCTCGACTGCGTGTCGTAAAAAGGTTGGTTCGTGCCGAAGCTGTAGAGCGCGAGTAGCGTAGAAGGCGCGATAAGATTCAGCAAGACCGTGCAAGGCCCTTGCAGTGATCGGAAAAGGAGGGACGTCTCGAGGCGCTGTCTATTGTCGATTACTTCTCAAAAGTGCCTACGACATACCGTAGGAGCCAGCGAGATGCCTGTTGAGTACGAATTCATCACGCTCTCTGAGATAGTCCACAGGCGGAACTACGTCTATTATTTTCTCCTGTGTAAAGATCTGGATACGGAGAATGAATGAAAGAAGAATGCTGCACATACGTTGTCGTCACGGTCGAGAACACACTATACGCGCCATACTTGCGAACGATGTCCGTGTATTTCTTGCCAAATTTCAAGAGAAGCTTTCGAGCTAGCTCGTTGTTGGATGCGCCCGATTTGTTGACAATCCTGAAGTGTCCCGTTTGTTGCATGGCGATCGTGTCCAGCCTGCTTGGCGGCATAGGGGCTGAGTGGCTGTGTCCGGCGTCTCCCGCATGTCAACAAACATCAAGAAGTCGCCTCCCTCTTCACCCCTCCTAGTCCCCCCATCTGTGAGTAGACCATTCATGCTGCCTTGTGATGAAAAAAAAAACTGCAAATCGTATTCGCGACGTGCTTCGGCCCAATGGGCAGGTATCCTTCGGGATCCATTCAAGTCGCTGAATTATTTCTTTTTTTCTTCCGATTTGTGAATATATGTTCACCACTTCCCAGTTTCGACGCTTCGACTTGCGATGTCTTTCGGAAGGTCCTGCTAGCCTCCAGCACCTTCAGAATTACCTGTCTCGCCTCTCCTCGTATCCTCTGAGTCGTCCCATCTGTAAGTACAAATTCCATCTATCCTTGTGATAAAAAACACACTGCAAATCGTGTCCGCAACGTGCTTCAGCCCGCGGGTATCCTTCGGGATCCATTCAAGTCGCTGATTTCTTTCTTTTTTTCTCCCAATTTGTGAATATGCTCACCACCTCCCAGTTTCGACGTTTCGACTTATGCTGTCTTTTGGAAGGTCCCGGCATCCCCAACGTCTCATTATGACGTTTGACGGCCCAAGTCGCCCCATCTGTAAGTACAAATACCATCCCTGCTCTTGTGATGAAAAAACACATTGCAAATTGTATCCGTGACGTGCTTCGGCCAAGTGGGCGGGTATCCTTCGGGATCCATTCAAGTCGCTGATATCTTTCTTTTTATTTTTCTCCCAAATTTGTGAATGCATGCTCACTACCTCCCAGTTTCGACGTTTGGACTTATGTTGTGCGACGAGCACACATAAGGGTGACCGGAACTAGCTTGACGCGCACTCTATAGATGAGTGGACTCGGGGGTCGTGGTGTCTATCATGCGCTGCAAGACGGATGAGGGCGTTGGTAGTGCAGGAAGCGCATGGTGAGTGGTGGTTTGTCACGGCGCTATTGCATGGTGTTAATTTCCGATTTTATGGGATACCGAGTGCGCAACGGCGCTGTATGCAAGTAACTCGTGGGCAACGTTGCCTGCGATGGCGGGGGCATGTTCTGTGCTCGTCCCTCAAAGCACGCCTCTCGGCAACCGCGCGGACGCTTCGGCCGCCTGTCCCGCTGGGCAAGGACGCGCCGCTCGGGGATCTGTCACTGCAGTGTCCGCGCTCCGGTATTCAATAGATAGTAGGGCGCGTCGGTGTTGGTGCTGCCATATCAGGCGCCGCAGAGTGCAGGAGTTCTTGTCCCTTCGTTCGCCGTGTCGTGTGCGTTGGTTTCACGTTTTTATCGGGAGCTCTATATAGCCGCCCGGGGAGCAGTAGGGACCACGAAGCAGCTGATGGATCCATTTATTGGGATCAGATTGGTGGCTGAAAGTTCGTGTGTAAATTCATGCAGTATAACAGGTTAACTCTTTGTCGTAGTTGGTCGCTAAGTAGATGTATCAATTCAACCAGGACAAGTGCACCTTGGAAGTGTGATGGCAATGCAAAGGAAAAGACAAGTAATGGTGTAACTGACGCTTGGCCGTCACTTACACTGTGCTTATGTGACGTCTGGCGACGAAGCGCTAGCGTGTCTCTCACATGGGATCGTCCAGCGCTGATCTTCGACAGGCTTCCTATATCCATCATGTTCCCTCCCTTCTTTGGCCTTCTTAGAGTTTTTCTTGAGTTTCTCCGAATAAAAAAAGTATCACCAGACCTCGTTTGCGGTCCGGCCTCCTGCAGTACCCATCGCGAACCCGCTTCTACCCGCCCCGCTTCTCCGGGCACTCGTAATTCAGCCTAGCGATGCTTGCAACTGCTTCCCTCTGGTCTTATGATGCACCACGAGCTCGCGGCCCGCCCGTCATCGTCTTTATTAATCGCTATTTCTCACAAGAATGGGCAAAGACATGAGTGCCATCTCGGTGATCTTACTGGCGCTCGCTCCACAGCTATTTCTGCGGTGACGACCGTCAGCGTTAGCGCGTCGGCAGCCATGCGATCCCAACCACGCTGTGTACTGTGCAAATTTTCACCGCTATTCTGCGCTAATGCTTCTTCATTAGACGGCAGATGTACGAAGATATTAGCGTTAGTAGAGCTTTTTCTTCTTGCGATAGATATTCATATTTTCTTCTATAGCATGTACATGGTTTTTTATGTCTTCTCGCAATCCACGTCTCAATTTAATTTCAACAGAGCGGTGACGGCGGACTCTATGCTGAGCGTATGTCATTTTTCTTTCTCCAAGATCATTAACTGATGGCCCTTTCTCAGTTCTACAGAATCGTGCTTTCAGCAGGTTACTCCGAGTAAGCTCGTATGCCTATAAAACTTCCAGATGAATAAAAATGTGGAAGACACGACCGCGGCACTCAACGCCTGGCACCCAATCGGCGTCAACACCTCTATATCCGTAATCGCGGATCTTTTCCCCTCTCGTCTGCCCTCCCCAACTCTCTTGTGCTGACCATCCCGCCAACATTCCGAAGAACTCGGCTTCGGGAACGAGGGATACTGGGGTGCGTCTCACAACGCAATCTCTCAAAAACTTGAATTTCTCTTACTGTACCCAATCTTAGGCATCAACGTTCTCGCGAGGACCACCTACACCGCCTCTCTCTACTACCGCCTACCTGTCCCGCTCCCTGTGGACACTGCGCCGCCCACACTCACGCTCGCCCTCCAGACCGCCGCCGGCGCACGACTTGTCGCGCACTCCGAGCCTCTCAAGGACAACCCGCCGAGCGGGTGGACGCACGTCAACGTCGCGCTGACGCCGCCTCAGTCGGCCCCGTCCACCGCAAACAATTTCACTGTCACTGTTGACACCTGCGCGGACGCGGCGGGCCTTGAAGTGCACTTCGCTATGCTCTCGCTATTCCCGCCCACGTTCAAGGGCCGCGCGAATGGCATGCGAGCGGATCTCGCAGAGGTGCGTCCTAGCGATAGTATCCTCGTGTCCCTCCCATGATGCTGATTCCTGGAAGACACTCGCGGAGATGCGCCCCGCGTTCTTTCGCTTCCCCGGCGGGAATAATCTCGAAGTAAGTTCAACACAGCCTCATCGTCCAGTCGGCGATGAAATACGGCGCGTAGGGCCAAACGACCGCAACGCGCTGGCAATGGCGGAATACTGTCGGGCCGCTCGTTGACCGCCCAGGTGCGTGGAGCCCTCTTCGGGAATATGCTCGTGATTCACATATGGAACAGGACGAGTTGGAGATTGGGGATACATCAACACCGAGTAGGCTTTTATGACAATTGCTATCACCTATTTACACCCCTCGTAGTGGAATCGGCCTCCTAGAGTATTTGCTCTGGTGTGAGGACATGGAAATGGAGCCTTTCATGGCGTCTGGGATGGTCTGTGCACATCGACTACTTATCAAATAATTGTGTTAATCTTGGAAGGAATCCAGGATACTCGCTGAGCGGGACCAGCGTCACGGGTGCGGCCTACAACCATACATCGCCGAGGCCATCGACCAGGTATCTGGCGAAATTATTGAGTTTCGTGTCCATGGCTGACTTGCACCCAGATCAACTTCGTCATCGGTGACCCTGCGACGAGTGAGCCCGGTAAGCCAGCATTTTTTGCGTCTAAACATGTAACTATTTGGTATTAGCCGCCCTGGTGCCTCTCTCGGCCACCCGGAACCGTTCGCGCTTACATACGTCGAAATCGGAAACGAGGTCTGTCGGCGTTCTCCTCAAGAAGAGCTTTCTCGTGCTCATTCTCAATACAGGACTTCGTCGGGCAGGCACCCGGGACGTACGTGTCTCTACCTCGGGCCCATAGCCAATAACCCGTTTATCAGATACGCGAGCCGCTGGAACTCCATCGTCACGAACCTGACTGCGACGTTCCCGCAACTGCGTAAGTCACGTCCTTGTACTAGTCATACACACATCTATCAACATGAATATAACAGATTTCATGGCGACGTCGCGCACGACGTCCCCCGTGTTGACTCCGACACCGCAGCACTACGACATCCACGTGTATCAGACGCCTAGTAGGTCGCGTTCAGAGTTATAATTGGTTAATCTATTCATCATCAATTAGAATACTTCGCCACAAACTATTCATCTATGACAGCTTCCCGTACGCATTGGCCTTTTATTGATTATTCGTCCATCTCATGGCGGAAACGAAGCGGAACGGAATGACCTACTTTGAGGTACTTCCTACCACGTGCGAGACATGCCGCATATCTTATCTGATGTGCAGGGGGAATACGCCGTCACATCGACCAACTCTAGCAACCTCTTTGGTACTCCCGCCGTGGGACGCCTTCTGTGGCCGACGGTGGCGGGCTCGGTCGGCGAGGCGGGTTCATGACTGGGCTTGAACGTTTGTCGTGGCCTCGGAACCCATTCTTTGTCAGAACTGATCTGTTTCTCTGTACAGGCAACGCCGATATTGTGTTCGCCGCCTCATACGCACCTCTTCTCGGCCACGTGAACGGATCCCAGTGGACGCCGATCTCGTCGGGTTCGAGTGCGTTATATCTGGCTCTCCTTGATATTGATGATAAATAACGACCGTCCATCTTTAGCGCCGGGAATGTCTACCGGTCGACGAGCTTCTACGTCAGAAGGTTGGCCAGTATATTCTGTCACGAAATAAGCTCGCTGAATTTCCGTCTAGCTCTTCAGCATCAACAAAGGCGACGAATACCTCCCAGCACGCTCCCTGACTCGTCCTCAAGTGCAAACTGGTCTGGAGTGTGACGCGATGGAGCACACCGGTGAGCTCATAATAAAAGTAAGCTCACAGTCGCTCCATCCTGTCCTCGATCTCAACTCATCCTCACAGATCTCGAACAGTGCCGCGAGTCCCGCTGATCTGACGTTTGTGCTTCCGTTTGCAAATGTCTCAGACGTGGGCACGGCGCAGGTTCTCACTGGCGCTGGTAGCGCTAGTAACACGCCTGAAATACCCAACCTTGTCGCGCCAGTGACGAGCCAGATTCGACGGGCGCGACGTTCAACTACACTGCACCGGCCATCAGTGTGAACGTATATAACGCTGAGCGCTGAATTTTTGAAGGGAATCAAATCTTTGAAATACATTACTCCCAAGGGTACATAGCATATCTTTTTTTGTTGTACGTCCGGATACACCAAGAGTGGAGTAAAAGTGAAGTTGAACTCTGGGCACGTGCACATGACATCAGTGCACGGATCCAGAAGGCCGGGGATTGCCGGAATATCATGGCAACGGTTCACCGGGTTCCCATCGCTCTAAGGCTCACACCCATCCCTTCGCCGTCCCTAAACCCGGTAGTGCCTGGTTGATATGTGACAGACCGTGAGCGGACCTTGTTCGGATACAACTCGGAGTTTTTCATCTCTTTCACAGATATGACGTTTATCCAGACGCCGAACAGGGTGCTTCTTGTTTCTGCGATTTTTTCGCATCTGGAACTCGTCACAAGATCTAAGCGCGGTGCTTTATCTGGTCCTGTGGCTCCTTACCCTATTCTGCGTGTTTTTATGGCTTCTTCTGGAGTTCGCGGCGGCCCGACGAACGATATAAGACTCGGCGGGACATCAGTTCCAGTGCAACTCTCGCTTCAAAATGCTCTTGACCGTGTTGTCCATCTTGGCTTCCTGTGCGTCGGCTCTCGCTGTTACAGTGACGGTCAGCGCGACCGCGAGTCATCCTATTCCAACAACCTTATGTCAGTCGTCGTTCTTCACAGTGCAAATGTCTAGATATTCAATGAATATTGTGAAGGGGGCCAGATGTTCGAGGACATCAGCGTGAGTCAGCTAACTTTGAAGTAAAACCAGGCTGATGATCCACCTAGCATGTAAGATATAGTTGAATCTCGTAGGCATGTCAACGAACTCTTTTTCAGAGCGGAGACGGCGGTCTCTATGCAGAGAGTGCGTCTTGGTGGATTTTTTCTGCATTCTCAATCATTTCATACCCATTTCAAATGTCAGTGCTTCAAAATCGGGCATTTCAACAAGTCACACCGGGTAAGCCCAAGAATTTCGAATTTTTAGCAATTCAGTGAAGGGAATGATAGGCACATCCGCCGCTTTGAATGCATGGCATTCCATAAACGGTGCCGCTCTCACTGTCGTTGCCGACTCGGTTCCGCTGTCTTCGGCTCTCCCAAATGCTCTGCAACTGACAATCCCGGCTGGAAGAACGGGTGCTGTGGGTGTCGGAAATGAGGGCTACTGGGGTACGTGATTACGAACTTTAAGCTTGGTTTACACATTGTAACAATTCGTGGAAGGTGTCAATGTGGTCTCCGGTTCAACATATAAGGCTTCGTTCTATTACAGGTTTCCTACGGCTTCTACGTTCAAAGGAAACGTCACGGTCGGTCTCCAAACATCAACCGGAGCGTCTCTGGTATCTTCATCTGTTCCAATCAATGGCGCGACAACTTCGTGGACGCAAGTCAATGTGGCGCTGCAGCCAAAGACGTCGGCGGCATCCACCGCAAATAATTTTACTGTCACGTTTGACGGCGCCGCAGCTTCAGGTCAAACTGTACACTTCGGCTTTTTCTCTCTATTCCCGCCGACCTTCAAGGATAGACCGAACGGTATGCGGGTTGATATTGCAACGGTAAGGATAGACTTTTCTTCCTCGCACCTTGATTTAAGACGTGTCACAGGCGTTGGCCGAAATGGGTCCTTCATTCTTCCGTAAGTCACATTAACATCGATTTCCCCACTGTGATTTATCGAGTTGGAACATTTAGGCCTACCAGGTGCGTGAAACATGAGATACGTCCAAGCTTTGTTTGATTCTCAACCTGGATACAGGCGGAAATAATCTAGTGAGTGATACACACCTACTGTGAAGGTGGCGACTGAACGTGCTCCAGGAGGTTGGTTTAACCAAAAGGTTTCTCTTGGCATTTAACGTCAATTCGTGCGGAATGTATAGGGCCAAACCGTAGCCACACGATGGCAATGGAATGCAACTGTAAGCGGTATTTAACTATCTCGAAAATAGACTATGAGAAACTCTCTACCAAGGTCGGACCCTTGATAAATCGACCAGGTAAGTACTGAGGGCGTAAACCAAAAGTACCAAACTGACTCCGCTCAGGGCGCCAGGGCGACTGGGGATACGTAAATACTGAGTAGGTTCATTCCGTTCAAGCCATCACGCCTGCCGCTAAGCGTATATTCCAGCGGTCTGGGTCTTATGGAATACCTCAACTGGTGCGAGGACCTGGGAATGCAACCCATCATGGCGGTCTGGTCTGGATTCGCCCTTGGAGGCACTAGTGTAGCAGAAGCGCAGCTTGGGCCTTATATCCAACAGGCTATTGATCAAGTGCGCGATTATGATTCGATTCCAGTTCCGGAGCTGACTATAGGGCCTTAGATCAACTTTGTGATCGGTGATCCAGCCAAGAGCGCTCCGGGTATGTTGTGATATGGGCAGGCCAGATTGATATTCACGTTCGCGAATTAGCTGCCCTCAGAGCGTCTTTGGGACACCCTGCCCCGTTCGCCTTGAACTACGTCGAAGTTGGAAACGAGGTGAATAGATCCGATGTGTCGACTTCTGCAAAGGATGTTGAACATTTGACAGGATTTCTTCGCCTCATCAACGTACCCATACCGATGGCACGATTTTGTTACAGCGCTCACTGCGGAATTCCCCAATTTGCGTGCGTACGTCCTCCACGAATTGTCATCGTATTGACCCCGCTCTTGAAGATTTTATCGCCACCACGGACACATTCAATCCCCTTTTATCTCCAAGTGAGGATACAGATCATATTTTCTATGTAAAACATCCAACCGGCTTTTCAGATCCGCTCCAATATGACGTTCATGTGTATCAGACACCCAGTGCGTCTGCCTCCTGCTTCACTCACACTGTTCCCCACCTCCTCTAGCTTGGTTTGCGCAAAATTCGTTTTTCTACGATGGTTTCCAGGTATGTCCTAAACTGCACATACGGATTGAGAAATTGCTGAGGAATGCTGCAGCGTAATGCAACGAAATACTTTGAGGTTCGACCGACTTGTAATGCGGTCAATGTATTGGCTCAAGCACATTACTTTAGGGAGAATATGCAGCCATCTCGACCAATTCCAGTGATATATTTGGCTCGACGGCAAACGGTCGACTCACCTTCCCAACCATGCAAAGTAATCTACAATTCAACCATGCGGTTGAGTTTTTCTGAATATTTTTAGGCGCCTCCGGAGAAGCTGCGTTTATGACAGGCCTGGAAAGGAACTCCGATATCGGTAACGCATCTCATAGCAATGTCCAGCCACTGTACTAATTCAAGACACAGTTTTCAGCGCCTCATACGCTCCTCTTTTGAACGTGAGTTCGAGATGTTGATACAATTCGAGACTGTACTTACTTATGGTCATGCTTCAGCATGTTGCAAATTCTCAATGGGTACATTCGTGTTGTGCTCTCTATTATTTTATCTGAACCATTCAAAGACTCCGAATCTCGTTAGCTTCGAGTGAGTAGCGTTCGCAACGCCTTCCACGTGTGCGACCTCATTATGATGTGATTAGTGCCGGAGGAGTGTATAGGTCCACGAGTTTCTACGCCCAGAAAGTACGTGTAGTTCTCGAGAAATATCGTCTTGGATTAACCCTTCTCAGCTGTTCAGCCTCAATAGAGGTGATGAATACATCCCGAGCACATTGCCTACACCATCAGGGACACTCTTCTGGAGTGTCGTCCGCAAGACCTCGACGCAACAGATCATAATCAAGGTACACTCCTTCGTCATTCTTTTCATGTCGCTTCTCATTCTGCAACGACAGATCTCGAACACCGTTGGCACAGCTGCACCAATCACCTTTGTCCTCCCATTTGCTACAGTCGCACCTGCCGGTACTGCCCAGGTGTGTCAAAGTTTTCTGGGCCACGTTAGTTATCTCAAATAATTCATGTGTTCGTAGGTCTTGACTGGCGCAGCTACTGCCAGTAACACACCCACAGCGCCAAATAGGGTCGTCCCAAAGAATAGCACCATTACCACCGGGAAGACTTTCACGTACACCGCGCCTGCTTTAGCGTCAACGTGATAACTGTGGTTGCCCACTAAAAGTTGAATTGAGAATGCAGGGTACAGCAAAATATCCTCGTGATACTTACATCTATTTGAAATCGAATCAATTTCACGCATCAATCCTGGTTGAACAAGGATTGAGCGGCCTAACATAGAGCTGTGGAGATATTTACTATCAGCTGCTGGGATCCTGGCCACGTTAAGGGCTGAAGTCTCCGACAAATGCCCGTGGAGCATCTCACCGTGTTTTATGGGCTCTATCATGAAGGTAGATATAATACCGATTTTTTGAGCCCACATGGGTGAATTTCCGTGACGTTTTGATCGGCGTGTGAATTTCCTTTGGCTGCAGGTCACCGAAAAGCCAATTTGACGGGGTACCTGGCCAGGCATGGCGTCCTTCACCACAAAGTTTTGTGCTCAACAGTATCTCAGGACCTTGTCCTTATTTATATAATGAGGCCATGACAAGACCATGCAGCTTGCGTTTATTATTCAAGTGGCCACCGAAAATACCAATTTGAACGTTCAGGTAGCCGTGGGAACGTCGCAGAATGGTCCGAAATATCGGGTGGGCTACACCGACGCAGGGTCCAGTAATTAATCAGTCGGCTTCGGAGATCTGAGCCATCTTCTACGACTCTTGTGGATAGTTCTAGTTACTTTCTGTTGTCTTGTTTACCTGGATTCTTGAATCTTTTGTGACTACTGATTGTATCAGGTCCGAGTTTTCCACTTGAGCACTAACTTAGGAGAATCAGAACGCAATGCACATCTGGCTACAGTTCGCCAAGTATCAAGAGCAACAGTCAACAGTCATCTTCACGCCGAACTCAACGATTTGAGATGCTCTTCTTGGTGAACGACAAGATCTGTTTGAGCGTGGCCTGAATGTCAGTCAACCGGACCTCCAGGTGGGCAATCCGCTCGGCTTCTGCACCTTCTACACGCCACGTCCAGTAATGTTAATAGGCATCCGGCAGAAAAGAAACACAATGCTTACCCGGCGGGTCACAAAGTCGGATGCTGACGAGTCCGAGGAGCTACCTGAATCGGACTCTTCCTCGGCATTCCAAAGTTCTGGATTGTCGTAGTCCACATCGGAGTCGTACCCATATAGTGATCTCTTCGGACGCCGATGGTAAGGCTTTAACGTTTCAGTCGAGGGAAGCAATAGAGAATG